>JABXWE010023092.1:0-15055 GCA_014611495.1 Limonius californicus
GATGTTGAAATGGTGTATCTTTTCAGTGCTCATTTAGTTTAATGTTTAAAATTAATTAAAATTCGATACACAACCGTGACATATCACTTAGAAGCGTCGTAGACCTTTTAATTACAAAAATGCACACAGAAGGTACTGTTATGCAAGTCAATTAATGTAACGCTTTCCGAGATAGCAAGCTGTATAAAAACGAACTACCATGACAATTTACAAACTTGGTATAATGTGGGTTATGTTCTTGAAGTGAATTCATATTCATTTATACGAACATGTATTCAAAACTCTAATACAGAGTGATCATTTTATCTTGCAGCAAGTAGGTAGGCTACACCTCTCAAATGTGCATGACATGCATAGTTAACTTTTCTTTTCGGGTATAACAAATATTGTTTTACATTTAACAGGCAAATATCAACTGTTCTGTCAAAACTTTTGTACGTAGTTGTTGGTTTGTATAGATTCTTGGGGTATTCTAATAGTGCGAAAGCGGATATGATGTTTATTTTGAGAAAATGCAGAGAGGCGGTGGACTTAGCAGTACGACGATATGCCCAAAGATACCCGGATAGACCTCTTCCATCACATAATGTTTAGGTGTTAGGAAACATAATTACGGCAATATGGACAGTTTTCCAAACCAAATGCGAGACAACGACATGCCACAACTGTAGAAGCTGAAGCGACAGTCTTCGAACAGGTATTAGTAATCCGCATATAAGCCAACGAGCAGCTGCAAGAACTGTAGGCTTTAGCCAAAGTTCAGTATCTAACATTTTAAAAGCGAATCGGTTTTATCCTTACCACGCCACATTAATACAACACTTTACTAAAGATTATTACCCACGTCGAGTGAATTTCTGCCAATTTTTAAGAAACGAAGTAACTATTGATCCACTGTTTTTAAGAAATATTCTATTTTTTAACGGATCGGCGTTTAGTAGCAATGGGTGTGTAAATAGACACAATTTCCATTTCTATTCACAAAATAACCCACATTGGATTCGGCAAGCACACTTTCAAAGAATGTTTACTGTATGTGTGTGGTGTGGTATCGCTCACAACTTTATCGTTGGTCCGATTAATTGCAAGAGGTGCAATTTATCCCTGACCTCTACGTAGTCTGGACTTGACTTCTTTAGATTTCTTTATGTGGGATAAAGGTAAAGGTGGGGTAAAAAAACGACATCTAGGAAAATCCCGTAGGAAATCAATAAGATTTACGTGAAAGAATTATTGAATCATGTAAGTCAAGCAGCCACACATGCTAACTGGTGTTAAAATTCTTTTTTGCGGAGATTGACTTATGTGAACAGCAAGGTGGACGGTAGTTTGAACATTTATTACGTCATTAATTAGTGCTTCTCTTTCTGTTTATTTAATTTATTTTTATTGTTGATTTTATTGTTATGTCAACATGTTTTTATACCATTTTGTCTTTCTCTGTGTTTATTTTGTTTAAAGTATAAGAAAGAAATATTGTAAATGTACCTATTGCAAAAGTAGGTACATCTTATTTATTAGTGAATACTTTCACTGTAGTTTCTTAGTACATCCAACGTAACCGTGTGTAGTCTACCTACCTGTTACAAGGTAAAGTAATCACCCCGTATACAGAATTGAACGACGTTTTGAATGTTTAACAATCTGCTGCCACGATTCGCACTCGCATATTTGCATATATTCTGAAACTTCCTGCTTAATAGGCTAGTTTTTTATGTTTTGTTTAATAGCTTCTGTTAAAAATTATTGTATAAGTCCAGCAGTCTACTTAATACGCAAGAAGTCACTGATTGTGAAATAAATATTCTATTTACTATTTAGAAGTAAAATTTCAACACAAGGAGAGCGACACCAGCAGTCGTAATTCACCTGGAGGTACATTTCGCAGGCATCTCTTGATTTTATTCACTGATTTTGTCCATTTTTTGCCAATTATCTTAATTGCATACACATTTTTTTACGATAAAAGTAAAATGGTAGGTAGGGATCCCTAAGTATACAACTATAACCGTAAAGGCAGCTGTTTTATTTATTATATACTTTGTCTTTTCTGACAATTTTCAAATAGTCGCTTTAATAAATAAAGTAAAACAACTTAACTGTTGCCCACAAACATATAATTCTATCTATCTGTTAGCCCCATGTCATCGAATTTTGGAGCTTCCTCCAAGTGTCTCTGTCTTGTGCCTTTCGTGTAAGCCTCCTACTATTTTTAAGTCATCGCCATCTGTGGTCAGCCTCTTGATCTCTTTCCCAACCATGGTCTAAATTGTTGTATTTCTATGTTCAAGTTTTAGTCTAGTTGTCTGGTATTGAGTCCCGCGAAGTCCCATTTTAGTCTCGCTAGTCTTTCCCTTGTATCCTTTACTTGTGTTATGCTTCTGATACAAATATTTGTTTTCTTATCTGGTAGTGTTATACCTATCATTATTCTTTCCATGGATCTTTGTGTTTTTGTTATCTTATTTATGTCTGCTCTGGTGAGTGTCCAAATTTGTGAAACATACGTCAGAATCGGAAGATCTCATTGGTCGAATACTCTGATTCTGAGGTATTGAGGTATTTTTCTATTTGTTAGCACTCTTTTAAATTTTCCAAAGCCTGCCCAAGCTAATCTAGCTCTTCTCCCGATTTCCGTCGTTCGGTTTTCGTTATTTATTTTGAGTACTTGTCCAAGGTAGGTATATTCATTTACTGTCTCTAAGTTGGTATTGTTGAGACTTATTTTTCTTGTGTCGTTTATGTTGGTCATTATTTTGGTAATAGACCTATTGATTTTAAAGCCTATTTTTTTAACCCTCCGACAGCTGTGTTACCATGTCCTGCAGTCCTTGGAAATCTGTTGTGATAAGTACGATGTCATCTGCATATCTAAGATGGTTTAACCTTTTATATTTACTCCTTCATGTGACCAATTTAATTTTCTGAACATATCCTCCATTGCTAGTGAAAAGCTTTGGGGAGATGACATTACCTTGTCGGACACCTTTCTTTAATGATATAGATTTTGTGGTGTCTCTACCTAATTGTATAGTCATAGTCGCTCTTTCGTATATGTTGTGTGTAAGTGTTATATAGCGAGAACCTATTCGGCAGTTGTTCATGGCTTCTTCCTCTGTTTACACTTCGACGCTCTTGAAAGCTTTTTCGTAATCGATGAAGGCAAAGTATACGTTTAGATAGTATTCATTTGCATTCTCGATTAGTGTTCTCATCGTTAGTTGTGCTAAAGCCTTTTCGAAACGCTGCTTGCCTGGTAATAATCATCCATTTCGGGTGTTAGTCGATTTGTTATTATCCTCAGGAATAGTTTATAAATCTGTGATAACAAGAAGATGGGCCTATAGTTTTGTATTTCCTTTCTGTTTTCTATTTTGTAGAGTAGCATGACCACGCTCTCTTCCATTTGTCGGGAATTCCGCCTTTATGTAAGCAAAGGTTAAACAGCTCTTTCAATTTTTCGATTATTATGTCCTTCCCTTCCTTTAACTTTTCGGCCAGTATTCCATCTGGCGTGGGGGCTTCATTGTTCTTTATTTGTGTTAAGGCTGCTTCAATCTCGTAATTTTTTAGATATTTAGTAGTTCTTCTGAGTTTACATTTGTTATTTTTTGCTGTATATTTTCCCTAGTGTCGTCATCAAGTTTTATTTTAGTGTCATATAGATTGCTGTAGAATATTACTATTGTTGCTGTGATTTCATTTATGTTCTTTGTTCGTTTCCATTTTGGTCTTTTATGGAAACTATCTTTGGTCTACCTAAAGATGGTTTTAGGCATTTTTATCCACGATTTTATGTTCCTTTTTATTGTTCTATTCATTTCTCTATATTTTATTGTGTTCCTTTTTCCCTCTTGTAGGGTTGTTCGTCTTTTATCTATCAGTTTTTTATTTCTTCTTATTTTTTTTTCTGATAGTTCTATTTTGCTTAGTATTTCTCTAAATTCTTCGCCTTTTATTCGTATTTTATTATGTTAGGTTCTTGTATGGTTGTTATTATTAGTTACATAAAACATTCAACGAATTCTAAAGACGATTGTTGTACGAGTTTTAACCGCACAGAGGCAGCAGTTGTTACGGCGTCAAATTTTCTTTTGAATAGCGATTAGATGCCCTATTTGATTACTTGCTAACATAACTGTTTTTGACCCTACACTTCTACAATCTTCACTTTGTTATTTTTACATCTCAAATTCACTAAGAAAATCTGATCTACAAAAGTAGACATACAGGGTGATTTTAAATACGTGCGAAAAACTTGAGATTATTTAACCCCAAAATCAAATAGTAAATTTAAAGTTCGGCTCCGTTATGACACTTCAAAGTTTTTTTACATCAATTCAGTAAAATGTGGAAAACTTTTTTGTTTTTTATCCCAGTTATTGTTTTGGAAAGCTAACAGCACAAGCTTAATTTGCATCGTAATAGAATTGATTGAAGACGATAGTTTGAGTAAATAAATTTTGGAAAACCTCTTACCACCACGATATTTAGAACACCTTAATACGTATTTCGGCAACTACGCTGCCATCTTCAGTAGGAACTTGAATTAACTAAAGTAACTTGTCTGAGGAATCAATGTAAATACATTTATAACCAATGGTGGCCTTTAATTTTTTGGTTCGTAGACCAAATCGATATCGGATTAAATATTGGTACATCAAAAATATACCTATCAACAAGGATTTCGTTTCTGACGCTAGTGATAATTGAATTTAAAAACGTAACCTAAGATTAAATGTCCGTAATTCCACGACTTTACAAAGTTTCCGCTTTGAGGAAAACACCAGCAATTTCATCAAAATTCCGTTCTATCCGTTAGTCAAATGCCTTGATAAAATATGCAAACAAATCAATTCCAAAATCGTATTTTGTTCAAATAACAACGTTCGGAATTTAGGAAACCCTAAAGACAAAATAAAATCTTTGGAAAAGTCGGGGATTTACGAAATTGACTGTTCTCGCTGTAATGGAAAATATATTGGGCAAAGTAATCGTAATATTCAGATTAGATTTAAAGAACATGTAGTCCATTTCAAAAATGATAGGTTTGATAAATCAACTGTTACCCAACATATTTACGAAACAGCACACTGTGTAAAACTAGAAAATCTAGAATTGTTAAAGGTTAAGTGTCTTCAATAGAAGAATTAAATTGGTATAAGAGCATTCATATTTACAAAAATAGGGGGAATGTTTTAAATTTAGATAATGGGCCAAATCTTAACTCAGATTTCAATTGTTGGTTTGGTGAAAGACTTATCTCCAAAGGTATTTCTCAGCCAAGTTAGTTTAGTTAGTTTAAGTTCCTACTGAAGACGGCAATACGTATTTAGGTGTTCTAAATTTCGTGATGATAAGGGGTTTTCCAAGGTCCAAGAAAAACCTACAATTGTGTGTGAGAAGTGGATGAAATTTGGCTCAGTAATGAAAACTTTAGTGTAAAAATATATAAAGTAAATGTATGTATTTAAATTACCATTTCTATTCGAACACTATTAAATAACTCTTAAATTATTGTATGTTCGTAAAAATTGTAAACTTTTTTGGAAAAAATTGATGCTAGTTCAGAAGTTGCAAGAAAAAACTTGTTTTCGTGATATACCCTAATTTACAAATGTTTCTCTTCAGGGTCAGATTTCATCTACTTTTCACACTCAATTGTACATTTCGACTGAAAATTAAGTTTCAGTTGTTATATATATTCAGTATTAAGTTGTTAGTTTTCGAAAACAATTAAGTTTATCAAAATCGGACAAGCAACAAAAAAGTTATTTATATTTTAGTTAATTGATGTAAAAATCTTTGAAACGCCATATCTCCGTAACGGTGGCGAATATAACTTAAATAACATCAGGTAAACGTGGTTAAAGTTTTTCGCACATGTTTAGAATCACCCTGTATGTTCTTGCGAGGGTTTTTTCGTAAGAGAAATATTTTTCGAGAATATTACCTACTATTCCTTCCTACTATATCTTAATCCAAAATATATTGAAACATCTGGCTGACTTTAGAACATTTAAATATGACTAGAAGGTATTTTTTTAAATTATAAACAGAAAAATCCGCCTTTTGTTTTTCACTATTATTTAATTTTCTAAATAGAAATTTAACTATGTACACAATTTTAGTTATCCTAAACTTAATACAATGTAATTACTTACCATTTGCGGCATCCAACAAACAATGAAGATGAGGCACACAGCTGCCATAAGTTTAGCAAACGCAATTTCTTCTGGGGTAGAATATTTGTTGTTAATGGTAGATCTACTACACCGACGTACCAGTGCTGTTTGAGATCGCCCAATCCTCCAAAGTTCCCAAATAATTGAAGAATTGCATAACACAATGCATAAACTTAACGTGCTACCTACAAAATAAACATTTCTTACAAATACTTTCACAGAAGACTTAGAAGATTGCAATCTGAACTTGAAGCTCGCAATTTCGACTTTAGACTACCAAAGAGTTCAAGTTAAAGCTTGAACTTTAGCTTCCATACTAATTTAAAAATTGTAATTTCGAATTTACGACTTTTAATTATTTATCCTGCCATGGTTCTCCTAGAACTGAGAAATCTAACAATTGTGTAAAACTTTCCATAAAAAATCCTTACATATCGATTGGAAAAGAAATTCTGTGACCTGGACTATAAATTTCGACTAAAGTTCGACAATTCAAACTTAAAACTCCCAGTGAACTCGAAAATTAAATTTCAAAGTAAAGCTTAAAAGTATTAATTATGACTGAACTCTCAAAATACTGATTACGATCGCTAAATTAAAATCTGAAATTAAATAAAATGGCACTTGAAATTGGATTGAAATTAGTATGTGAAAGTAAAAATTCTAACTTGCACCCTCGCAAATAATTATTTATTTCGATACGCCCTTCTAGGCCAGCAAACTCTAATTTTTGATTCACCTTTCATAATTCTGACTATAATATCAAAATTTCTATTTGAAACTCAAGAAATGCGACTTCAAGAAGAAATTTCAATTCAAAGCTTGAAAATTCCATCTTTAATTTCAAATTAGAGATATTTATTCTAGTACGGCCCATGTGAGCCATTGAAGAGATCTGATTTTAAAAATGATTAAACTTACCGAAAGCCAAGAAAACGTAGGCATAAATTACATCCTTCAGTTCGGTTGCGTCACGATATCTACTACATTTTTCATTTTTGTAGTAAGCTCCAATTCCAAAAAACGGTAAATAAGTTAGTATCACAGCGAAACTCCACAGAATAAAAATAGACCTTTTCACGACGTCATAGGTAACTACCTGAAAAAAGATATGAATTCTACAACAGATAAAAATGTATGATATATATTATAAATAAATAAGTCGAAAAGGTTATTGGAATACGATGTTTTGGTGCCGAGATCGAGTCTCGATTCTGTTAAGTAATGATTGTCATTATTTGAAGTTATCAGTATAGAAAACAGACAACTGTACTCTCTCCTACATATCATTGAATAACCTATTTCAGGAAATGTCCGATTACTAATTTAGATTAAAAAGCAGATGTAGTTGTAAATATTGCGTAGAATGGCATAAATAGAATGTTGCTCAGGGGAAAGTGTTATCTTCCGCATTCAGTATGCAAACTGTGTGCTGCTAATTTATTATCAGACATATGTGCTTAGCGACCATGCTGTGAGGGTGAAACTAAATATTACAATATGTGCTTCTAATTGTTATTAGGTTGTGTACTCCTAAATTATTATTCAAGCTAAGTGCTTACTAATTGCTGTGTGCTCGAAAGTTCATGTTTGCGCTGTGTAAATGCTGGTGGTGCGTGTGTCCATCTATAGAGCTGTGTGTTCTACACGTATGGCTATTGATCAATTGTTGATACCGTACCAAAATCTAAACAATGGAAAGCGCTAATAGAAGGTAGCGTATCAGACCAATTACGAAAAAGAGTCGAAAATATATACAAAGAAGTAAAAGAGGTGATACGAATAAATGTCGTATCAAAGGAGTTTCAAATGAAGAAGGAATAAAGTAAGGCAATAGCTTATGTCCACACTTATTGACTTATTGACACACAGCCAAATACAAGTATATAACACCAAATACATACATAGAAAACTGGAATCTAAATCCAATACATCTACAAAGTCTAGCTTTCACAAACGACATAGTGATTGTCGGAGAAAACCTAACGCTCGTTGGACACATCGGCAACGGAAATAAGAAACAGAGGAGTTGAATTTAATGTAAAAAGTGTAAAATATTACATATTACCAAAATAGAAGAAGCTGATGAACATAAACTTCAGAATTATTAGAAACGAACTGGAACTTGTAAGAAGCTATGAATACGTGGGGACAACGATTAATAAAGACTACAAAATAGACCAAGAAATTGTAAGCAGGATGGGAAAAGCCAGCAAACTATACTATCAGATGGACAATACAGTCATATTAGGATTGATTGGAGACGAAGGTTTAAATAAATAAACTTTGGATAACCCCTTACCACCACGATATTTAGAACACTTAAATACAATTTTCAGCAACTAAACTGCCATCTTCAGTAGCAACTTGAACTAACTAAAGTAACTTGGACTAGGAAACCTTTGGAGATAAGTCCTTCACCAAGTCCATCGGACTTATCTCCAGAGGTTTCCTCCAAGTTACTTTAGTTAGTTCAAGTTTCTACTGAAGATGGCAGCTTAGTGGCTAAAATAGGTATTAAGGTGTTCTAAATATCGTGGTGGTAAGGAGTTTCCAAAATTTAAAACAGTTATAAGTAAACGAGAAGTAAGTAAGTAACAAAACCTAAGCTACAACTATACAACAGTGTATACATACCAACTCTAACATGCTGGACGATACAAAATAGACACAAAAGTAAAGTTACTGCTATGGAAACTATGTTTTTGAGAAAGATGGTCGAAGAGACACGAAGGGATTGAGTAAGAAATAGCACAATATAAGAAGGGAAAACCGAGAATGCATTGGGAAGACGGAATAGGTAGAGTGGAAGAGAATAGAGGGAAACATATTAGAGAGCTTAGAAGAATGGCCGTAGACTCGTAGAGAGAGGAAGCTACCGAAGGTGGATCGAGGAGCGTACGCCTGAGGGCAACAAATTAAACTGAGAAAGAAGCCTAAGCTTTAAATAGGTTCAAATGTACCCCACCTTGTTTAGGACTATATCAACGGTTAATTTCCACTGGCTTCCACTTCAATTATAAAATTTTTGAATTTATATAGTTCATTTGACAGTAAGTACTGCTATTGTAAATGCATTAGTTGCAATAGTACATAATACTACGTGTAAGAGAGGTGAAAAGAAATCGAAACGAAAGAGTGATCGTTTTCTCTAAATCGACTATTAAAGAAGTTATGGCCTGTTTTAGTTAAATACTGAAGCAGCCGAAACAATAAATGATATTAAGTGGTATTTGATATAAACTGTCTACGTTACTATGGAAATGATATTATTTACTTGTATGTCAAATAGTAAAGCATCTTAAAGTTAATTTCTCTGCTTGCGCTTATTGACAGTGTTGATAATGTTTACTTTTACAACGTGAGAGTACACCGATATTCATTACATGTACGTTTTTTGAGATAGAAACTCAGTAGCAGCTGCTCGAGAATATGGGTTGAGATTTCCAAATCGGCGACTATCAGACTGACGAGTTTTCCAACGAGTGCACAACCACCCACGTGAACCTCTGTTCGTCATGTATCTGCACATGTTAATGTACCACGAATGCGAGTTTGGAAAACATTAAAACGTCATGGTTTATATCCATTTCATATCCAGCTTGTTCAGCCCTCTTACCTACAGCTTTCGCTAGTTGTATGAAATTTTGTAGTTGGATGGAATAGAAATAGAATTTTATTGACGAATGACGCAACATATCCAAGAATGTATTAATGAACAGAAAAAAGAGCCACTCTTGGGATTTTGAGAATCCGTACAAAATTACAGTGTCAAATTATCAACTTAGGTTTTCAGTGAATATCTGGTCTGGAATTATTGATAACATGCTCATTGGTTCCTTCATTTTTGAGAACCATTTAACCGCCGACTGATTATTAAATTTTCTAGAAGATCATTTGAGAGGATTGTTAGATGGCGTCCCTTTGGCGAGCAGACATGGTATGTGGTACCAGCACGATGGTGACCCAGCGCACTTTGCGGTACGTGTAAGACAATTTTTGAATCAACCATTTGAAGGATGTGTAAAGGAGAGCAGCACTCCTGGCCCCAAAGAACTCCGGACTTAACTTGTTTAAATTATTATTTGCGAAGCCATATGAAAGAAATGATGTAAGGAAGACCATCACAGACTGTTGAAGATCTTAGGAGACGCATTTTTGAGGCAGCAGAACTAATTCGAAATAACAATGATATGTTACATAGGGCATCCAGATCTCTCTTAAGAAGGGCCAGAATGTGTCTCGAGAGCAACGGTGACCATTTTGAACAATATTTATAGTGAATTTAACATAAAATAAAAATAAATATTCGCTTTCCTGAAATTGTAATTGTATAATAAATAATAATTTAACACTCTGCATTTTGAAAACGGGTTACTTTAGGGTATAACTTTATTAGAATTTTTAACTATATTTGGTCTGAAGATTAAGTACACGAAGTAGTGTTCTCACAACACCCTGTATAAACACCTGTTCGTTTATTGAAGGATTTTATTTAAGCATATTTAACAGTACAGAAATATGGAAAACCCCAAGAGGCCAAGACCTACACCTTTGAAATACAGTATAACCCAACACAGAAAACTTATAGAAACAAGAAATACAATTTGCAGAAAATAATAAGCACTCTATTTCATTCATAAACTGGAAGGACACTGTTTCCTCGTTAAAAGTGTATAAGGCGGTTATTGCTGGATTTTAATAGCGGTGTTATTGTTTACAATTAGAATATTCTCTATTAAAAGGTAATCACCAGTATTCGTACCAAGAAATACTGTTATTAGGGGTGTTATTTTTAGAACCACATTAGCTGAAAACAAGCCGTTGCCATGGAGTGCGTATAACTGTCACTTTACTGGGGTAATAGAACCTTGTCAATAGAGATGATTAATATTTAGTTAACCACAAGTAGTTTCAGAAGACGAAAACAAGAATAAGTGGGCTAGGAATTTTGATTACAACACGCAAATTCTGAGATGTAATTGTTTTCGTGATGAATTACTTTGTTGTAGAGGAGAAATAAAATAGAAAAGATAATTAACCAATTGTGAATTAATAATTCCTGAATTTAATTTCCTAAGGAATTAAAGGCAAACCACTGTATATGTAGATCTGCTAGGTTTGTCGTAATTTATAAAACAACGCAATTAATTTGACCAAGTAATGTTTTAATACAAAATCGTACATACTCCCTGCGGTTACTTGACTGAAGTGCAACAAAAATCGATGATACAACTTACTGTAGTTCCTACAACTCGATGAATCACAACCTGTTGAACTACTCGTACATAACTGAATACATCCTAATATTATAGTAACTTTTAAACTTAGGACGCTAGACGATGTAAATATTCTGAAAGCAACAAGAATACAGTCTGGGGAACAAGGCTGAGAGAGTGCTTCTTTCCTGTCATATCATTTACTGGTGTTTAAAAACGTTCTAGGAACTGATACTAAAGCAAAGCAAAAATAATTAATAAATTTATACCCTCAATTTAGCACTGGTTGTTAAAGAATGATGAAGGAAGTGTCGTGTACTCTCTACGTTATTTGCATATTAAAAAGAAATTAGCATTGTCTGGAATATTTACACGCAATTAATATGTCTAGAGATATTATTGTTCTATAGGTAATCTATGTACATTTGTACGTGCTTAATGATCATGCATTCTTCTGAAATAAAGGAGTAATTTATAGGTGAAGACAGAAAACAATATTTGCTCATGGTTATTACAACGTAGATCAAAGCAAGTTATTCAATACATGTTTATAATTTACATGTCGTATTGGTCATAAAATATATACTTGTAATTGAAATTCTGTATCCGTCTAGAGAAATTGTAGTGATTCGTGTAACTACGCCGCAAAAGAGAGGTATATTTATCATATCGCAGATACAGAGTGGCTGTAATGTTATGGTTGCAATTAGGCAGTTTACACCACCTGACAAACTGATAACTATATTTATGAGTTTTTAAAATTACGTTTTAGTTCTTCCTAATATTTCTTTTATATGGTAGAGCGTACATTTTCTCAAAATGTGATTCTTGACACTTCTTCTGTGCACTAGGAGGCTCATTCAGAAAACATTTTAGTTTTAGCTATGTAATTCATCATTTTTTATCATTGACAGCCTTTCGTCCCACGGTGGGCATCGGCCTCTTCTCTGTCACGTATTTCTCTTCAGCGCTAAGGTAGAAACGCAGGGGACCTACAGTTTAATGTCGAATCCGAACGACAGAATGTCCAGAGAAGGTTTTTAGCATTAAGATCACACCTTTGCAAGCCAGATTGGGAAATTATGTGTGGTAGGTGCAGACAATATTTTTATAAATCTGTATAGTAATGCTTAGGTTTCGAACCCAAGCCAGAATCGACGTTTTACTGAGAAAGCGAGCGCTCTCATACAACTATGTATTTTTAATCTAATTTTATAAAAAATAGCAATTAGGGATCTGTGGTGTAAAAAGGGGTTGGTGACAGAAAATTTAAGAACCACTGGTATACAACATTTATAACAAATCTGTATATTTATTTACTACATACAATTACGATCGATCGCACTGTTTCTTTCTCTTATTATCTACGAAATAAAATGCATGTTTAAAAAGGTAATTCTCTGTAGTACACAGTATTTAAATAAATCTTGTACCTAAGAAAATAAGCATGGTTATACACAACATCTTGACATAGTAAATAATGAGCAATTATTTAAAAATATTCCCAAAAACTGACAACAATAGCTAATGAGTAACTAGATCATTATTCACTGACGTTTAGTACATGTCAACGGGATTTAACGTAGAGAGATCTTAATGGAAAATTTTAATGGATTATACGGCACTACGTCAACGTTGTCAGTCATTGATTTAATATTTTTAAAAAAGCTCTTTGTCCGAAGGTCGATGCTTAATTACCTGATAAACTCTGAAGAAATTTTCTGTGTATTATTTTAGTAGGTTTGCCATTTCCCTGTATCAATAAAAATTCTCAAAAATAGCCGAGAACGTCCTATCATTTTTCACAAAATATTATATAAGCGAAAAGCTACAAAAAATCATATTCCAATGATTGGTTTACCGGTAACTTCAAATCCGCGAATCTAGCAAATTTTAACGAAACAATGAAATAAATAAAACTAAAGGATAAAGGGTTCAAGTGGTTTATATCCTGTAAACTTTTTCATACTATTTAATTGTTACATGTTTCAATCATTAAAGTTTAGGCTCCTTCAAGTTCATAAAACATACGACTACAGAAAACGAACTGGAGTTTAGAAAGGATTGTGCAAACGCAAGCGGGTGCATCTGGTAGTATTTTTAATTTTTCGTGAATATTTAAGGGGCTACTAAAGCGACCTTTCCACTTGCGGTTTCTTGAAACTATTAACTAACATATCCAAGTATGAAATATGGAAAAAAATTATCAAAACAATTGTAAGAACGTGTTATTCAAAATTCCCAAATGTAGTGCAAAAATTGCTTGAGTCACAACCCCTAGATAACCACAGCCTTA
This sequence comes from Limonius californicus, assembly GCA_014611495.1. Lineage (NCBI taxonomy): Eukaryota > Metazoa > Arthropoda > Insecta > Coleoptera > Elateridae > Limonius > Limonius californicus. The sequence continues at coordinate 13,701 of JABXWE010023092.1, forward strand.
TCGCAATATGTAAATTTACATGAATGCAGCCGGAGCTTTAAACCAAGCTACAAATAGCTTGTGAATGCTTGTTCAACAAGTACCTTTTTAAAGCGAATAACGGTATAACTTGAAGTACCTACACTATAAGAACCCCTTGCCACTACGATATTTAGAACACCTAGATATATACGTAGTGCAATGGACTTCCATTGTTGACTTGCAGAAGAACCTATCTTCAGAGGTACTCTTCAGCTAAAGTTACTTTACATAGTCCATGTTCATCCGTTCCTACTGAAGATGGCAGCGTAGTTGCCAAAATATGTATACAGGTGTTCTAAATACAGAGTGATTTTAATAGTTATGCAAATATTCTAACTGGTAACAAAGGACGGTAAAATAACACGAATTTTCCAATAACTTCTTAAGCAAAAATTTTTAGTTTTCAAAAAAAGCAGGTTGTATTTGTTCTAAGAAACTTTGAGAACCACAGGTATTTTTGAAAAAAGTAATTGAAACCCAAAGAAGGCTGTTTTTTATTAATGTCACATGACGTCTTCGTTTTGAAAAATACCGCAAAATAGATTTTACCAATGCTGAGAGTACTGATATGGTATTAATTTATGGAGAGGCCCGTATGAATGTTGTAGTTGCTCGAGATATGTACCGTAAACGTTTTCCTCGACGGCGACTGCCCAACACACCAACCTTTATGAGTATGGTTCAACACCTCAGAGATGTTAGATCCTTTGCAATGGATAAACGCGATATTGGCCAGCAACGGGAGAATCGAATCGGATATTTTGCAGGAAGTAGAAAACCAGTCGCAAATAAGTAGGTACACGACGTCTTTCTAATCAGGTAGGAGTATTCCAGTTTGTAGTCTGAAAGAAACAGGATTACATCTACAGATGAGGCTGGTCTTTTGCGAAATAGGGGTTCATAACGTCCATAACAAGCGCATTTGAAGTGATGAAATTAGAGAATGTCATTTCCAGTAATCATTTTCCATGAATGTCTGGATAGGAATCGTTGGAGATCATCTTATTGGTCTGTACGTTTTGCCCAGACAGTTACATGGTTATGGTTACCTCGATTTCTTGGAAAATGTTCTACCAGAGATGCTAGAAGAAGCTCCGCTACATATTGCAGGTACTTTTTACACTTTAACACCTTCTTAGTCTCAGTTTAAAATCTTCTGATTCTCATAACTCAAAAGGTGCGTGCTCAATTTGAAACATTTCAGCGGCTCTCAAACAAGGAAATTTCATTGTGTTTCTCAAAAACTATAAACATTTTTATAAGTTAATTTTGCGTATATTGTATTTTTTTATGTGAACAAGCACTGCTTAAAATATTTGCATAACTATTAAAGT
>JABXWE010023093.1:0-20441 GCA_014611495.1 Limonius californicus
ATACGAGAAGCTGCGGGAATATTCTAGAAGAATGTCACGTGCAGGTGCACTGTTGCCAAGCAGCAAAACAAGCGAATTCCGAGAAATGCCTTTTTAGCGGCGCCGCCAGCGCGGCAAAAAGCATCGTACAAAGGGGACCTTGAACACAACTGAGACTCCCTTGTTCATAAATCACTCCAAGACGAAAAATACGAGCATGCCTAACAATGCTTAATTCTTTAAAGACGCAATGTAACCAATTCTTACGAAGCGACAAAAGAAATAATAAATTTATTCATATACAGTAGGGAATTCGAAAATAACATAACATTAGCTTCCGATATTTCGACGTAAAAGAAAAAGACAAGTTCCAACCAAAACCTCATTTAATAATTAATAATAAAAAGTAACCCCACAATTACAACTCTTCGGTACAAAATTGTACCCGGAAGTCCCAACTTTACGCGCACGTAACCAAAATAAAAGAATTAATTGGGTGAAACTCAAACAATTTGAGGGAAATTATTGCGCTCACCAGAACAAGATAATTTTTAATGTTACAGCGTTGGGGGCCTCCGCCGATTATAATAATGCGTAAACATAAAGCGACCTGGGAAAGAAAAATTTTAAGCGGTATAAACCTTGAAAACGCAATACAATCCCAACTATCGGAGTACCCTATATATGGTGTACATAAAATTGTGTCCCCAATAAATTTAATACTAAAATTGTACTTAAGATCTAAATATTTCCTCAATTAGACCCCAATAGTACAATTCAGTGACACAAAATCAATTAAATAATTAACTCTTAACCGAAGGTAATGAAATTGTAAATACAAAGGCAGGGTGATAAAATTTAAAGTGTAAACAAATTTAAATGCACTTCCCTTTTAAAATAGGTAACGGCTATCAACGCGACCGTGTTCCAGGCTCCTTATCGATGGCCCCAAGCATCTACTCGGTTTTGGAAAAACCTTCCCAAGCTAACTCGCCGATGTCTGCGTGTCAATTGGAACAACTTGCTGAACGTAGAATTTTTCCACTGTGTCGAACCTTAATTACGGAGTTTCCAGCCACGCGAATTTTGTCTAAATTAATCCATCGGATATTAGAATTAAAGTTCAGGAAATTAAGACAGGACAAAATATTTTCTGTCAATAAATAACTCACCAGTTGATGGAAACTGGCATACCACAACAAAAAAGTCTTCTAGATCGGGATAAATTCTAAATTGGAAATTGAATTCCTGGAGTTTCTGCTTTCTCTCAACTATAGGAAACGACCTCCTGTGTGTAGTGAATCCCAAATCGGAAAATAAATTCCAAATCGATAAATGATTTACCAAGAATTAGATCAGTATTCACAAATATACATCCGGCAAGAATGACAATACTCAAATGTCCTATTAACGAAAACCGTCGTTAAAATTTCCTTCCCTCCAAGTTTCGAAACTCAAATCCGTACTGCGCCGTTTGACGGAAGTGTAACTTCGAAATATAATAAATTACTACAAATATGCAAAAAATTAAATATGTAGTAAGGGTTGCCTTCAATTAGGCGTGTAAATCGTTACAACCTGTGCCACCTCTCTTGGTCTATTATCATTAAGCCTGTATAGCAGGTAGTAACTCTATTTTGTTTGCAAGATTTTAATTATGCATTGTTCTTGAAGAAATTGCAATAACTGATTCTTTGTTAAATAACTTCCAAGGTATATAACAATATTCTACCTTTAAGTGGTTAACCTATACATGGGCGACATGCTACATGATTATTATGTTACTATTTTGTTTCATGTTCAATTTTATAGTATCATAACACACACCCTGGTATTTCATTTTAAGAGAACAAGAATTGTAAAATCAAGTTGTGAAGAGGATAGACTAACTAAGTATTCATGGTGCTAAGAATGGCTGTTATGCAGGGTACCTATGACATGAGGTTACTACATTTCAGCTACGTGTAGGAGAGGTGAAAAGACGTCGGAACTAAAGAGTGGTCATTTTCTCTAAATCGACTATTAAAGAAGTTATGGACTGTTTTAATTAAACACTGAAGCAGCCGAAACAATAAATGATATAAGTGGTATTTGATACAAACTGTTTAGGTTACTATGGAAATGATATTATTTACTTGTATGTCAAACAGTAAAGCACCTTAAAATATATTTCTCTGCGTGCGCTTATTAACAGTGTTGATAATGTTTACTTTTACAACACAACAGTACGCCGATATCCATTACATGTACGGTTTTTGTAATGGAACCTCTGTAGGAGGTACTCGAGAATATGACTTGAGACTTCCAAATCGGCGACTACCAGACTGACGAGTTTTCCAACGAGTATACAACCACCTACATTAAAACAGCATGGTTTATATTCATTTCATATCCAGCCCGTTGAAGCCCTCTTACCTACAGATTTCGCTAGTCGTATGAAATTGTGGCGCTGGATCATTCAACATCGAAATCTACCTAATAGAATTTTATTCACGGATGAGCCAACATTTACAAGGAATATATTAATGAACAGAAAGAACAGCAACTCTTGGGATTTGGAGAATCCACACGAAATTACAGTGTCAAATATTCAACGTAGGTTTTCAATGAATATCTGGTGTGGAATTATTCATAACATGCTCAGTGGTCCATTCGTTTTTGAGAACCTTTTAACCACCAACAGATATTTAAATTTTCTAGGAGATCATTCGGGAGGATTGTTAGATGATGTCCCTCTGGCGATCAGACATGGTATGTGGTACCAGTACGATGGTACCCCTGCGCACTTTGTGTTACGCGTAAGACAATTGTTGAATAAACGGTTTGAAGGACGTATAATTGGTAGAGGAGAACAGCACCCCTGGCCCCCAAGATATCCGAACTTAACTTGTTTTTATTATTATTTGTGGGGCCATATGAAAGATATGGCATACCAAACACCATCAAAGACTGTTGAAGATCTTGAAACGCATTTTTGAGACAGCAGAACTAATTCGGAATAACAATATGTTGCGAAGGGCAACCAGATCTCTCTTAAGAAGAGCCAGAATGTGTCTCGAGAACAACGGTGCCATTTGGAATAATCTTCATAGTGAATTTAAACTAAAATAAAAATAAATATTCACTATTCTGAAATTGTAATTATTTAATAAATAATAATCTAACACTCTGTATTTTGAAAACGGTTTACTTTACGGCATAACTTTATTAGAATTGTTAACTATATTTGGTCTAAAGATTACGTACACGAAGTAGTGACCTTACGTCGTGGTACACCCTGTAGTAGTTACGATGTAGTCTGGTAGTAGTCTACATAGTCTTGGGGTAATCGGGGTAACTTCTAGGTGCTCTAGGTGATCCCCAGGTAGTCTAAAAGTAATCTACGAGGGTAGGCTAAAAACTAATGCACACATGCTTGTAGAGCGCGAACGAAATGGCCTTCAGAAGCGCGCCAGGTGGCATGTGGAAGTAATATTCCCCCTCAATACGCATGCGCAGGTTTGCTGTCGTTGCGTTCATCCAGTGTATTTCGAAAAACGGAAGTATGGAGACGTGTTCTAGTACTATTTCAACGCGAGTTAAACAGTGCGCTGTTATAGAATTTTTAATTGCTGAAAAAGTGACTCCTACTGAGATTCATCGTCGTTTAAAGGCTGTTGATGGTGACGATGCTGTTGATAAGTCTACTGTAAATCGATGGGTACTAAAATTGGAATAATTGCTGATGAAACACACAGCGGACGTCCGATCACTGCCACAGACCATGAACATCGCAAACTCGTCGACGATTTGATTCAAAATGACCGGCGAATCACTCAAAAGCGTATCGCAAACCATATTGGAATATCCAAGGAACGTGTCGGCTTCATTATTGAACAATTGCGGAGGCTCTGCGATACCTGAAGTTTGAACCGATTCCACACCCTTCTTATTCCCCCGATCTTGCGCCTTGCGATTTCTATTTTTTTCCTCTACTCAAGAGAGACCTCAAGGGTAATCATTACACCTCGGACGATGAGCTGAAGGCAGCTGTCAGGTCCTGGATTCAATAAAGGCGGAAGAATTTTTCAGTGACGTTTTCAACCTACCCTCGTAGCTAGTGTCAGTGTAATCGAGGTAATGCCGAAGTAGTTGCGGAGTAAAATGGGTAATCTTTATGAATGAAGTAGCTTAGGTTACAAATTTTCATGACAAGTGTTTCGAATAATTTGTTGCCAAATAGGTAAACGAAAATACATTCAAATAGAAATATTATGTCTTTTACTACCGTTACGTGGAAATTAAACCACATAACAAAACCACAACCCATTGTAAATGTCCACGAAGTATGTAATCAAAAATATAATGTAATGTAATCGCAAGAGAACACTCGGTAGAATCGTTTCATATGGCCGGCAAGCTAGCTGTTGGTCTAACACGTTACCCCAAGCGCTTTTAAATTTTGCACTGTAATCAGCGCCCTTTTCGTGTGAGCGAAGGATAAACAAACTGGAAATTAATTTCAGGGTAACTCGTGCTAAAGCGTACTATATAATTTTAATATAATGTCAAAATATTTGTTCTCTGCATATGTATATCAGAAACAGGATTATCTATATTCTAAGACAATTGGACTAGAATGAGCTGCAATACTAAAATAATTTAAATATTTGCTAAAACGATAAGCACACAACTTGTTTAGCTTACGTAGCTTATCTAAACTTGTCAAATTTTGTTTATTATTTAAGACTTTTCATAATACTTATATTAGCATACCTTATTGTAACTTGCCGAACATGCAAAAAAACGTTTAGAAGATCAATAGACCACGTACACTAATAAACAGAAAGTAAACAACAACCTATGCCCAAGCAGAACTGAAAATTAATTTGATATTTGATACACCAACATAATTAATTTACTAACGCTTTCAGCTTCACATAAACTGTGATTTTAATAAAGCTCAATTGTGGATTATAATTATAACAAGTTTGTTTACCTGTCTCAAACACAAGGGTTTCATTAGGTCAACAATTACGGGTCTTGTTAGCCGAGGCTTAGCTGAGCTTACACCCAATTTTATGTCGAAGTACATATGAAGAAATAATTATTATTGATTTAGGTCAAATTCTTCAAGAATCTAAAAATACGCATTACTTTATATTTATTGATTTGAACGAACGATTCCCGACAAGGTATGTTAATTGAACCACATCTTTAATGTTACATAATTGTCCACAAATGTTGCATTTTGCTAGATTGTTACAATCATTCAAATTTAAGAGCGTTGCATAATTTCTAAATTACTTCCTAATTTAATAACTAATTGACTGATTGATTCCAATATTATTATTATATTATTTGTAGAAGGGTTTTCTTCGCACCTGAACGGGCGGTGGGAATTTTTACAAACTAAATATAGTAAATAACTAAGCACTCACCGATAGAGTCACGAAATCGGTTATGTGTGCTCATCAAGACTAAACTCTTGGGAGCTCAGGATTTGCAGCTTCATACATGTACGCAGTGCACACACCAGCAATACACGGAACACACAAGCAATAATATATTACTGCATTAGCATTGCTATTTCTACAGGGTCGGGTGTCCCCCCGTAGGATCTCGCGTCGCATCTAGTAGCTCACCTTTAGCACCATGACAGGACCGTCTCTAATAGTTCTCGTTCGGGGTGGGGTGTCCTTGACAGGGCCGTTTTTAGTAGATCTTAACTGATGTATCTAACCTGTAACGAGTACCGAATAACCGAACGTTACCACCGGACAATGGGTTCACCCATGTTATTTTGATCACCAAACGACTTCCGCCGGCCGCCCTACGTGCCTCGCAAGGAAAATAGTGAGACACAGGCTCTCTACAGGCCGTTCTGCAAAGTGCAATGCAGAGATCACTGGCTGATCAACCAAGTCGAGGTCAAGGCGAGTGATTACGCCCAATCACCGACCGGCAAGCATTAAGCCGCTAAAACGGAATCCTGCGTGGGTACTATTGTTATCTGGATTCCAGACTCCAATACAAAGATTAAAACAAGCTTTAGGAGAACGTGTTGTTTATTGAATGGAAAAACCGTAACTAATTAAACAATAACAAAAACATCAACCCCAAGCAAGGCGACCCGATAAATGTAGTGCAGGCGCACTACGTTTACCACCCCCTCTCCAAAAAACAAGAAAAAAGCGCATGTTAAAGGGAAAACTTCCACAATGACGTGTTCGAAACAAAATTTTGACCCACATTACAGAGGTAATCAAAATTTGGAACGATTGTGGTAGTTAAAAAACTCTTTATGAGGAAAAATATTTTTTAAACAATCCTTAAAAGTAACAATTTGAAATTGAACAATAAAAAAAGTTAAGGCTAATACAAGTGTGGTAGAAATAATGCAAAAAGTTCTTAGAGCTAAATTAAATTAATACTGGAACGGGAAACAGGGTGGGACGGAGAAGTGAGTGAGTTCTGTAAACAGAAAAAAAAATATTGTGTGAATAACAAAAAGCTGCAGAAAATTAATGTTTACATACATCAAAAGAATTCAGTACGTAGCAATACGTTGATTATGGTAGGGAGGGGAAGGTTTCAATCCTGTGGAACGTATTGTGTAAGATTGGTTTGCTAAAGTTGAAATCTTTGGTAATGTCGGGAAATTGATTTAGTAATGCTCGAATATTGGCATTCTTTAGTGTTGGAGTAACTGCTTGAGGGGTTAAAGAAGGTTTCGGTTTTGGTAATTGAACAGGTGAATGAGAAGATGATGTTGGTGAAGTGAGGTGTGTCGGACTTAAGCGTACGCTTTGACAATAGCTCTTCAACATGAAGATAACAATCGCTAGACGTAGCAGAAGAATCCGAAGAAGAAGGAAGATCGCGTTTAATTGTAGATGAAAACTGACTAGTACGAAGGATCGTCGAAGGGCAAGATTCTGAGTCAAGCATGATTACTTGGCTATCGGAAGGTCGCGAATATAGCTTTCCTACGGACGTATCAATTAGGAAATTGAAATACTGCAAAAAATTCAAGCCAAGAATCGGCATATTGAAGTCTGCCAAAATAAATTGCCAAGAGATAGTTTGGTCGTTTAAGAAACCGAATTTTAAATTTAGTAGAATAGTTCCTGCAGTGGGCATGAATGTGTTATTAGCGGCTAATAGTGAAATTGGAGTTCCACGAAAAGTCGAATTTTTAAATGAGAGCCGCAATAAACTAAATGTAGAGCCTGTGTCAACTACAAAAACTATGCCAGTAGCATCCTGCACAGTTAAAAGAGTGCCTTTTGAAATTTGCGAAGCAACAGTGGCACAATTCTGTGGCTTAGTTTTTTGAAAATGGACAAGGGGGCCATTACAATTTCTTGCTTGATTACCAAATTGTAATGGTAGATACAAAATGAATACTGTGAGTGAGCTAATCGATTTTGACGGGAAATTGAGGATTCCAATGCCGCTCGTAACGTGACGGAGGCCTCTGGTAACGAGTATGTGGCGTTTTTTGAGGACTTAAATAGTTATTTTTCCCAAAATTTGCAGATGAAACTGATCTGTCAATGGTACTGTCAGCGCAATTGTCAACTTGATGTAAAAGTGTGAGAAGTGTATCGAGATGGTTTGCTGCATCCCTCAATAGCAAAGCGGCGGAATTCAATGCTTGAACCTTTAAATCTAATGGCAATTTAGATATGATTAATTCCCTAATGAAAGGTTCCGGCATGTTTAAATCTTCTGCTAATTTATATATTTCCTGAAGCAAATTTTGACAATTGCCATTAAACTTTAGTGAATGCAGCAAAATCGAAATTTTTACCATCGAGGGTTGCGCAAAATGTTGGATTAACTGCGCTTTTAAGGTGTCAAAGGGATTAGCCCGTGGAGGCTCGAGAATATACGAACGTACTTTTACTTTGACTCCAACCGGCAAGCGTATAATAAGTTTATCGAATTTTTCTATTTGATTATTTATATTATGTAAGCGAAAATAACAATAAAGGGTAGTGAAATACATACGAATGTCATTGTCAAATTCAGGGAATGACATGATGACAGAATTGCTATAACAATACGAAATATTAGAAAGTGGGACAACTTAACTGTGTGAAAATCCAGCGATGGCCACTTGAGCAGTCCCACATAACGGCTGGCAAACACTGAGGGCAAAGGCGGAATTCGTTGTTGTCGCTCAAAGTAGTTGTCTTCCAAAACGTCGGGTAAAGGGCAATCGTCGAAGAAATCCTTTTGTAACGCCGGGTTGGACGTCGGGGTCACCAAAATATTGTTATCTGGTAAGATTCCAGACTCCAATACAAAGATTGAAACAAGCTTTAAGAGAACGTGTTGCTTATTGAATGGAAAAACCGTAACTAACTAAACAATAACAAAAACATCAACCCCAAGCAAGGCGACCCAATAAATATAGTGCACACGCACTACAGTACACAACCCCCAGGCATCTTGGAGAGCTCCCAAGCCCCCAAAGCATAATACCAAAAGCCTCAATCATAAGAACACTACTCATATCGCTCAACCGCACTACTTTACAGGTAGCCAATAAATAGGTAAACATCAGTTCAGTGCATTTATCAACTAAGCAACACACATATACTGTTCATACACTTATACCGAGCCGCGAGTTCGCGCAACTCTGAACCCGTCTGAGAAGCCACCCCTTCGGACGCTTCGGATCCACTATCCTAATTTTCCTAAATCTTACCTAAAAACACCGCTCTGCGACGAGTCTCGGGTCTTGCAAAGGCATAGCCATAAACATAATTTATTAGACAAGGGGGCTAGTAACAACAATATTTAGAAAACAGCTTTATTGACAGCTATACGAGCATACAATAAATGTGAAAGAATTTGTCCAAAAATATTATTCCAACATATTATTATTTAATTTTTCTCAGTTTTTAACATTGGTTTACCTCATTAATACGGCAAGCATCAAGTATAGGTGAGTAAAATATATTAAGGTATGACCTAGAACTCAATATGACCTACTCACTAAATCTCGGGAAGTACACGACAAATTCGAAAGGTGGTACGTACCAACAGTACGTTTGCAGAATTCCACCGACTCAGGTGATTTATTCATACACCAGTGGTAGTGCAGAAATATTGTCAGAATGGAGGTATTGCGAAAGCGCGTCTGTTTGAAGTAGCCACATGTAATTTTGTGCAAGAAAGTATCTGTTTTTCATAATTAGTTAAAGTTATTCAAGACAATTGCTATTGTGCCTATAGATAGTACGTTTTGTCTACTCTTTAATGATGCACCACGTTTTATTTTCATCTGCATTTCTATCAGTTTTTATGGAAAATATTCCCTCATGTAATGGGCATCCAATACGGCCTAGATAGGCCAAATTGGGTATACATATTATTTATTTTCTGCTTTTTCACTAGTTTGCCTTTATTTTCGATCATCAGTTTGGTAGTTAATAAGAAGCGAGGCAAATGGAGTCAGAAAGCCTTTGAGAAAGCTTTACAGGCAATTACCAGTATTTTGGAAGTCACATACCTGCAGGTCGCTTCGTATTTATTTTCGATGGCGCCGAAAGCCACTTAGACTATGAAATTATGGAGACTGCTGATTGGTATGATATTGTGTTGTATTACCTTCCATCCAATACAACACATGAGCTTTAGCCCCTTGACAAAGCAGTATTTCGGTCTTCCGATTATCATTGGGACCAACAAGTTATTCTGTACTGGCACAATCATGATGAAAGAACATTAACCAAACAGCGTTTTGGAAAAGTCTTTACCCCAGTATCGGATCAAATCAGGATTTAGAGCTACTGGTTTATATCCGTATGATCCAAATGCAATTCCCGAAGACGCCTTCAAATCAGTACAGCATTTCAGCGTGTGCTGTTCACGGAGCAGAGTAATTATGTTGACGCTGCCCTAATTGTTTCTGATGAAAAACGTTTATAGGAAGACGAGGAGTGGTAGGTTGTCAGAAACTTTCACACGATATTACAAGTGTTTAAAATTACTGCTTGCTGAATTTTACACAGTAGCTGTTCAGCATCTAGTTGTTGTAATTATTTTATTAAATTCTGTGAAAGTTCTAATGAGAGTTTTGTGTAATTTCCACATTTGCTTAATTTCAATATAGTGATCTGTGTATTTGTTAATTTTTTTGCGTAGGCTTGTAGTAGAATGTGATTTAGCGGCACAGCAATATCAATGATGCAAATCATTTTTTTAGGTATCTCGTACAGTAGTATATTTGGGCGAGTATACGTTTTTCTTGTCGGTTCTAATTTCACTATCTTAGTAGAGCTTATTCTCGAGTACTGTTATGTTATTTTCAAATTCGCCGCTTTATATGAATCAGTTTCTTAATTTGTTTGCCGCTTCGTAAGAATTAATAACGCTATTTTAATTGCCGTTTGTATACTGGATACAGTTTTGGTTACATTGCGTCTTTAAAGAATTGAGCATTAAGTTTTATTGGTGTTTTCCGTCCTGAAATGGTTTATGACCAAGGGAGTCCCAGAGTTGTTCAAAGTTTTTCTTTGTAAGATATTTTCGCCGCTGTTAAACAGTGGCAGTATTAAGAAATTGTTTCTCGGCTTCTCCCCGAAGGCCACACGTGTTAAAAATCTTTCTAGAACATCTCATCATATGTCGAAATATGGTGCAATTTTGGGGGGAGAGTGCAGATTCCCGCTAAGTTTTTTAGTCAGTGAGCAGCGAGCTTGGGTTTGAGACGCATCTTCATGTAAAGCGGGTTTTTTCGCGGCACCTGTTAAACCAAATACCGTACCGAATATTGCTTTAGGCAATTAGTATCTTTTCGACAAAGTTAAGTCGGATCTACATCAGTTTTAACAATGTAGCCTAAGTACAGAACAATCAAGTGCGAGTTCCTTTTCTCGATTTAATCGGAGAAAAAGCGTTGGAACCCGTGGAAAAAGTGATTGTTGGGAATAATCTGCTTCCCCAGGAGCGTATCAGCCAACGCTTCGTCCCCCCCTGGTTTCCTGAGGCCTTCTACATTTTTCCCGGACTGGGAAAAACACTCCTTTCCCGTCGGAACCTGCTTTTGGAAATCAACCCTCCTGGAATTGTGCCTGCCTCGCAGCGAAAGTTAAGGTAAACCAGACCAGTTTTTGTGTGTGGTGAAACGAAACTTGCGCGCGACTTGCAAAATTTGGCGGAATTAAACTTTGTCCTGTTAAACCAAAAAAAGCGACCTTCAGTCGAAAATCTTTTTTATTTGCACAAATATCTGTAAAAAGGAATTTCGTTTATGCTGACCACGCAGAATTAATAAATTTTAAACACCGTGGGTCATGGGGAGTTCCCTTTTCTTTTTGAACGTTCAAATTATGCTGTTGTAATTTTAGAATTATCAAATCACTTTTGCTTGTCATTTTTGTTGTACCGTCGTTACCAATAATTTCATTATATGTGTTTTAAAATTTACTGCCTCTTTTATTTTTGTGTATTCTGTATTTGTTTGCGTAAAAATTTTGCAAGCTCCAAATATATATAGGAGGAGGCACAATCACGGTAATTTCCATTCCCGTAAGCTGTTGGCTTCTCGGCCTTCCACGAGGACCTACAAACAGCTGGATTTGGAAGGTGGCGCCCATTTATTTTGACTTACCCTGTACACAAGTAAAGATTTTCTCCCATAAGCGATTTTCACGAACTCCCCCTACTCTTCTGAGCTAAGCTGTAGGCCTTTTCCATCAAGCTGGTTACGAATCGTCGAAAAAGCTCGATTGGCCCGTAACAGTACTTTGAATTCATATTATTATTATTATTATTGGTAAATTTTGATTTGTTTAAAACAGTGATAACTCTAGCAATATAGAAACTATTCAAGTATTGTAGATTTGTGATGTTAGTTGGCTTAAGTTCCTTCAGATGTTTTGTGAGCTGCTGTGTTACTGTTCCTGTATTTGATATCACAATTGGCTTAATTCGAGTGCTTTTCAGATGCCACATTTGTTCTAGTTCAGTTGATAGTTCTCTATATTTGTTTATGTTCTCAGCGAATGTCATTTGTAGGTTATGATTTAGTGGAACAGCAATACCGATAATCTCGACTCTCTTATTTCTTTTGTCAAAAATCAGAATATCTCTTAGATTTGCTAGGATCTTTTTGGCTGTACGTATTTCGCGATCTCAATATATTTTATAAAAGTCGTTTTCTACTTGTAATTAACTCCTTATCTAATACAATTTGCTGGTGTATTAGTTTTCCTATGTTGTTGCGTCTATTAGTGTAGTCCATACCCGCTAATATGCTTCATGTCCCTATTACATGTTCCATTGTGTCTCTTTCTTTGTTGTATCTACAGCGTTTGTCATCAGGTATGTTTCCTTTTAAGATGTATTTGCGGTAGTTCTTTATAGCAATAACTATATCTTGGATTGCCATTATAAATCCTAAAATTTCACCATATAGCAACCCTTATTTAAGCCACAGATTTGATAATTCCATATTGACATGCTCTTCTTCCAATTGGTAAGGATGAGCACTATGCAATTCTACTTGTTTCCACGCTTCTATCTGTTATTCTAGTGATTGTATGTTTACTTCTTGTTCCGTTTTGTATCATTTAAGAGGTGTATAATCTTTATCTGCCCTGCGTATTACCTTAAGAAGTTCAATATCTCTTCTGTTTATGAAATAGTCTCTTAATTTGGGGATCTGTTTGCTACACATTCGATTAAGGTCGATGATTGCTAATCCTCCTAGATTTCGTGAAATAGTAGTTTTTTCTTTGGGGGATTTTGGATGGCCCATACGATATTTTATCATCGCTACCCTTATTGTTCGTGAAAGTGAATCTAGATAAGTGTTGGACCATTTTATTATTCCAACGGAGTTCGTTTGTAGTCGTATTGCATATATATTAATGGCTTTAACTTTGATATTTGTATTTTAGTTGGATTTTAATACAGATTCTATTGATTATTGAACTTGTCTATTAAATTTTATTTCATGTCAGTGTGTTTAATCTCCTTTAGTTGTAGGAATCCGTAATATTTATAGGAATCATTAATTGTCAGGTTTATGATAACATCATCTGCGTTTACTGCAAACCTGTCTGCTGAGATTAATTTGTCTCTGTATATATGTACCGATTTGGACTTTTCGGTTCCCAGTTCTATGGGAATGGCATTTCTGAATTATTCAGTTATTGTTATTAAGTTGTGTAGTTGTTGTTTCGAGTTGGCAAATATCTTCAGATTTTCCATGTACAAGATTCGAAATTCATATAACAGATGGCTTATTGTAGCCTCTGTGGGTGTCCATATTATATCTGGCCTATTGTGAGCAATTGTTCTATCGGTAATTATTCCCCTGTCTCGGTATCAGCAAGTTTTTCTCACACTTTTGTTGGAGTCATCTTGCCAACTTCTTTTAATTCCACCATTTCCAAAAACCCATGTTTCATCTACATACACAAATTTTAAGTTTTGTTGTTTTAAGGCTTTGAATTTGCGTAGAAATGTAGCTCTCTGTTGCACCACACCAGGTTTTTCGCAAAGAGCTCTCCTATCAAAATCCTTCAGAAATTTAAAATCGATCGATTTAAGCGTTCGATATAAACTTGTACGACTTATATCAACAACGTACCTTTCATCAAGTTCATTCTTCAAAGTATCCAACGTCACATGTTTATTTTCAGCGTACATCCTGTATATTGTATCACGAATTCCTTGTTTTTGAGTGTCACAAATATCTTCCGATTTTAATTTACGGCGTTTACTATTGTTCATCACTTCACGACTTGCGACATTTTCATTATTGCGTTTCACAATTGCTTTTATTGTATTCGCGTGTATTTTTAATGCCGCAAAAACCCGTTCTCGAACACTTGTAACTGGCAAAAGCGGACTTAAATTGTCCTTTTCGAGAGTAAAATACTCCAACAAATTTAGAACAAGTTCTTCGTAGTCTACGTGGCGTTTAGGCATGTTGACCGGGTCAAATCAGAAAACTAACTGAACCATGTATTCAATTGTTTCTGCAGTTATATTTTCTAATGCTTATTGAGATACCCATTATCATTATAATACCGTTTACTAAAGGGTATTTAATCTTTCGCATTATCTATATGCAGATTAACTCGGTTAATATAACCTTCTAATTACATCAACTATGGGAGCAAGTATAACTTTAAATAATTTCAATACGTGGTTTTATTTTATTTATTTATTTATTTTAGTTTCCAAAAAAATTGCCAACAATTACATTCGCAAAGGAAATGACCTACGCCACTGTCAGATAAGTAGCTTGTTTGTAAACCTGTTCTTACAATCTAGGTAGGCGTGGACTCGCTTAAGCCGTTACGGACATAACGAATTGGAATATACTATATATATAAGAGTTTGATCGTTTTCTGATATGTTCTATATTTTCTCAGGGACGTGCTTATAATGTGGTACGTCTTCTTTCTGAAGAGTATATTTTATGACTAATTTCGAGTAAAATTGTTTAACATATAATTTGTAGTGTTAATCACCTGATACTGTATGAATATATGCACATGAATCCCTCTGTTTCAGGAAACAGACCAGAGTTAGTCAACCACGCGTTCGACGCTATTCTATCGACATGTGGCTCACTCAATTCATGGGCATGTCTACCGTAAAGAGCTTCCTGAGATTTTTCTTATTTGTCTGCTTCATTACTATAAGATCTATAATTAGCGGTTTTTACGGACTTGAGCATTTCTTTCTTTCTTATCTATTTTATTGTTAAGCGTCAGTATAATATCTGTTTCGCAGTGTTGATAAATTATCTGACTTATACCAACGGTTAGAATTTGAAATCTAATTGGTAAGCAGGTTGTGGGCCTGTAGTTGGGACACTAGAGTTACCACTTTCATGAAGAAGGTAAGTATGTCCATAAGGGAGGAACTTAGGCATTAGCTCGTGGTATGTAATACAATGATTTATGAATTTTGTTAACTCCGCATGAGTGCACGGTAGCTCTTTAAGCCAGTAATTGTGTATATTTTCATTACCCGGTGCTTTCCAGTTATGCGTTTTATTGATAATTTGTTCTTCCGTTATTCAGGTATATAGCATATGGTTTACGTGTCCAGTCTTGTGTTTTTCTTTAATTATTCATTTACCTGACCGGTTATGGCTTTCATTGTTGAACCGTCAAATTTGACCAGTAATTTTCTATGGTATCCATACCTGGTAAATCACATAAGGCATTATTTTGATCTTCTTCTATGAAGCGATAGAATTAGCAGTCTCCTATATTGAAAAGCTTATTTTCTGATCTTCTCCGTTTACTGTTCACATAACGCTTATATATTTTAGATAACGCTTTCAGTTATTGTTTTAGTGTATTTAAAAATTCTTCCGCTTTTAAGTTGCTGCCCTGATGCTGTGTGTGAGTTTAATAGTTTTTCTTAATATCATCCCTACTTCCCTCACTAATATGTTACCTCTGTGTCGACGGATGTAAAACATTAAACGGTTCACATTGCTTTTCAGTTTGGTGATTTTATTTTGTAGACAATATGATTGCTATGATTGCCATTTAGAGATCCTTCTGTCTTCTCGTTTCTTTCCTGTTAGTGCCTCAATCTTTGCACCATTTTTTAGATATATTTTGTTTTGGAATTACTGGTCTTTTGGCAGTATGTATTTATAGGTTCTTTATTTTCTGTACATTTATAATGTTTTCATATTGTGTTCCCCCTCGTCCTAGTTGACATTCTGCTTCTTCTCTCAGGTTTGCTATAATTGCCGTGTAGTAACAGTCCTTTGTTCATGATAGTACTTCTTTGATCGGCAATTCTTTGTTATGTTACTACGAGGTCTGGATATTTTTCTGTAGAAAAAGCATGCATTCGTGCCCGATAGAGAGTCGTTTCGGTTTCTAATATTGTAGCTTTGTAATAACAACGTATGACATTTATATTCATTTCGAAGGTCCATTTCATACATTGTCGTGGTTTTCCTGTCTTAGTGTTAGCAGGCTAGTTTGATGCTAAAGTACGGCCGGCAAGATCTTGGTTTGCGTGTGACCTTGACTTTTGCTCTGCTCGTCAACTGGCTGATGGTCCATGTCAGGTATAGTCCTACTTCCCGACACATTATTTGAGTGTTACTCCATAATGCTTATGGGGGTGCATTTTATACCTACTGCCAGGTTTGCTGGAAGAGATAATTCTAAGAATAGTGAATTAACCAGAAAATAAGGTAAATAGGACAGGTCAGGACGGATGCCGCAGATAGTCATCTCTTACGACAGGCAGGGCATTTCCAGGCCCAATCCCATATCCGGAGCACAGACCGCTATAATAATAATTATTATTATTGTCTGTTCATTATTGATATTTGAATACAGTAGAAACATGTTTGTGAATATGTGGTTGACGCACGATGGTGCTCCTGCACATTTTTCAATCATGGTCAGAAATTCCCTAAACGAAAATTACAACGTCAGGTGGATAGGGCAAGGTGGTACAGTTGTGTGACCACCTAGATCTCCTGATCTCAATCCGCTCGACTTTTGTATTTGGGGGCATTTAAAGTCGTTCGTTTATTCAAGCCTTGTGAATAATTTAAACGAATTGCGAGAACCAATAGAACATGCCTCCCAGACTATAGAGATATAGAACATCCACTTTAATTATTGGTAATTAAAATATTTTATTAACACGGCTATTTGTTTTAATGGGTGGCGAACATAGTGAAATAACACGCAATATTTATTTTCTTACAAAAACACGAAAACGGTTGATTTTTGAATCCATGTTTATTACGACTTTTTTGTTTGTATTGATGACATCTATAAGGGGGTAAAATATACGAACGTATTTTTTAAACACCCTTTACATTACGGAAATATTAAAGTAATTTTGTCAGAACAAATAAAAAACTAACGTGCTAACAGCACGCTTATAGCAAGACTGATTATAAATTCATATCAGAATTATGACAGAATCATTTAAGTAGGCACCGCTACAAAAAGTGCTAAATACTCGGCTAAATTATTAACAATTAACCGAGCATCTTGAGGGTACCAATAAACTCCCGTAATTAATAAAAGTAGCTAAAATGAAAACTGGTTCTTCTACAAACATTTCAGAATACAGTACATCAGTGTCTTGGCAACAAAATTAAATTGAACCTTTTTCTACGTTTACAATATGAAATATGAATGTAATTATTTGCCAAAGCCAACACAACATAAACAAATATTTGCATTTTATACTTTAACCTTTTAATTGTATAAGCAAACATCACTATCGCCTACTTAAATTAATAAAAAGTAAACGACGTGTGTAAATAGAAATACCAAATAAATCGTTCTTTTATACTAAAACTGTATTGAAATGTATTAGAAACAAACAATATCAAAAGTTTAAATTACAATAATTTTTATCAAAGAATAATAGGGCAGGTAAAATCTCTGCAAGAAATACTTATATAGCCATCAGAAGTAAATAAGTAAGTAATAAGTAAATATCTCAGTTCAAATAATGTCTCAAATTCCAACTATATGTAAATCTAATTATTTACACAGCATGCTTTAAACGTGTTTTTTTTTGCTGCTCCAAATCTGATCTACACAAAAAATTTCACACCCCTGTCTCACCTTCTTCGTTACCTCAAACCCTCCACCATTTGCTGGCCACCATTTGCTCGCCTACCGTTTGCTCGCGGGTCTATATACTCGACAACTTTCGGCCGTCACGCCGGCTGTTCGCTGGACAGATGAAAATTAAATATTATTTGTAGACATTTTGTTATGTTCATTTAAATTTTGCCGCTCCATTTGGATTAATGTCGTGCTCTAATTGGCGCTTCATAGGAATTAAAAACTTTATTTTAATTGTCGTTTGTATGTTGATAACAGGTTTGGTTATTTTTTGTTTTTAAAGATTGATTTATGACGAGGCCAATTTCGATAGTTTCCCTTTGTAGGTAGATTTTCCGTTTAAAAACAATTCTCGCAAATGTTTACTCTCAGAAGTCGCACGTGTTGTTTGCATCCAGAACAATTGCATCAGATTTCTCAATGTGATGCAATCTCTTTGGGGAATCCAGGTTCCCGTTGCGTTGAGTTCTTCAGTCAGTCTTCCATCTTCGTTGACTCCGGGCTTACCAAATTCCATCTAAGAGGGGCCGTAAATAAGTCAAGTGCTGCAGGGGCGGCTTGGGTTTTCGATGGGTATCCAGCATGTGTGATTTTTGTTTCGCTGTTGTACCGTGGGGTGAAAACAAACTATCAACAAGTGTCAGATTTAGAAACACACTGGATTTCATCCCTGGAAAGGAATTTATTGTAAAAATTGCCGATCGCCTTTGGCGGATTAATATCAAGCCCAGTTCCTGTCACTCTGGTAGTACCGTCGGTGCGACGAACGCATCGAAGTTTTGCCCTTGATGTTGACTCCATTCCATCCAGTCTTCAGGGGCGTGCCTGCGGATTTTCCCGCATCTTGTGAACGAAATTCTGCCTATCTCTCTCTATCCCATTCATCGGAAGCTAAGGTAAAGGACTAGTTTTTTTGTGTGGTGAAAAGAAACCTTTTACTTGCAAAATTCCACGCAATTGAACTTTGTTTATGCAACAAGAAGCGACTTTCAGTCGCCGATTGTCTTTGTTTGGACTGCTAATTGTAAAGAGTAATTTCTTTTGTATTGTGTTATGCTTGTAAACTCCGACGCCTCTGGCCACGTAGTTGTTTGAAGAAGGTAAATATTGTGCGCCAACAGCGGCGGGTTTGTTTCTTGAACGTTCAAATCAATCGTTTGTAATATAGAACTATAAAAACTTCATTTCCCGTCATTTTTGTATCGTCATTTCCAATGATTTAATTATATGTGTTTTAAAATTCACTGCCTCTTTTATTATTGTGTATTTTGCATTTGTGAGTGCTTGAATTTTGCAAGCTTTATAAACAGAAGGGAGGCACAATAAAGGTGAGTTCGATTCCCGTAAGCTGCTGGCTTTTCGGTCTTCCACGAGGACCTACAATCAGCTGTATTTGGAAGATGGCGCCCACTAATTTTTACCTACTCTGTACACAACCAGGAAGATTTCCTCCCGTAAGCGATTTCCGTGAATCCCCCCTACTCCTCTGAGCTAAGCTGCAGGCCTTTTTCCACCTATCCTGTTGCGGGTCGACGAAAAAGCTCGTCTGGCCCGTAACAATTTAGTATATGTTGCTGGTATTTCTCAAAATCTTACATTCCTCTAAGGATTGTTGATAATCACAGCAGGGATTGCCTGTTCTTGTAGTTGAATTTATATAAGGTACATTTTTTTTCCTAATGAAGTTAACTAGCAATGTATCTGACATTTATGTTGTATATATTTTTAAATTATTTTTAATTAATAACTTCTCAAAATATTGTTAAAAATTATTTATTGATATAGAAACAGTATTTTAAGTTTTTAAAATTTTAGTAAACTGTTATCCATTCAACGTCGTCGTAAAGAAAAATATTTTTATTTATTATCACACTTAATATTTAGTTCCAAAACAATTTTTTTAAAAGTCACTTTTATAAAGAATAAACATTAATTATTTACACACTACTGTTCATTATTTGAAATTAAGTATCTGAAACATTCAAGAAAATCGTATCGTTCTTAAATGTTAAGTTGGAAAGTTTAGGGACCTCTATGGGGCAGTGCGAATACGGGTTGCTAATCGAGGTCACAGTGAAATGCGGTCCGATCGGCCGCGTGGTCGAATCCCGACTGAGGCGACCGTAGTTCACTTAATTAAGTTCAGGGTGCATGTTGCATGAATGCAAGTAATGCGAAAGCGGTTCGGGGGGAGGGTAGTATGAATGAATAAAGTTGTAAGTAAAAGTTGAGAAGTGTAGCAAACAATTACTCGATTTGAAATAAAATCAGTAGTTTGGACTTCCATTGTCTTTATTTTTAAAAACACAGTAATTACACAACGTTTCGACTGTAGGTATCTACAGTCGTCATCAGGTGAATACTAACAAACTTAGAGACTACTAGAGCTTATATACTAAAGACATGATTAGTGAAGCGATCAAGCGTGCGTGCGTGCGTGCGAAGTTAACCACAAGATCGGTTCGTCAGCTTCGATGTGGAAAGCCTGTATACGAATGTACCCGTCAAAGAATCGCTAGAAGTCATTCGAAATAAACGAGAAAGAAAGAAGACGAGAACCTACACGAAAGGACTATGCTGCCAATCGAGGGGATTATGAAGTTATTAGAGTGCTGCCTCCAGAACTCATACTTCCAAGAGAAGGACAGATTCTTCGCCTAGGACGACGGCCTCACGATGGGTTCATCCCTGTCACCAGTCATTGCCAACATATACATGAACTGATTTGAATCTCAGGCATTAGAAGAAGCGAAGCTCAAGCCCAAGATATGGCTCAGATATGTTGACGATACGTTCATAATTTGGAACCACAGTGACCGACAACTACATCATTTCCTGGAGTACCTGAACAGCATCAAGCCTACAATCAGATTC
>JABXWE010023094.1:0-13343 GCA_014611495.1 Limonius californicus
TTATCAAGTAGGTAGTCCACTTTTTCATTTGTTTTTTTTGCTGTTTGTTGTCGTATATAAGCTAATCTTAACTACAACTGTCAAGTGTAAATTCGGTTGGCATTTTCACTTAAAAATATCTACGTTATTGTAAATTTAGTTCATTATTTCGTCTAAAAATGCCTGTTTCTGACTTCCTCAACGGACATTTTCCTGGAAGATGGATTGGTAGGCGGGGGCCTGTGGAATGGCCGGCTCAGTCCCCAGATTTAACCCCCTTAGATTTTTTTCTATGGGGATATCTGAAATCAAAAGTGTACAGAACCCGCCCAGAAACAATTGAAGAACTGGACAGAAGTTTGCAGAAATATCACTCCAGAAACTTATGAAAATGTAAGGCAGGAATTTCATAACCGACTTTTTATGTGCCAAGAAGTGAATGGTGAACATTTTGAACACTTAAGTTAATTTCTTTTTGCTGTAATTCTTAGTTTTTTAAATAGACTTCTTTATCTTCAAACATTTGTAATTTTGTGCTGGCTGAATATTTTTCTTTGAAACTCTAGGATCAGACGCAGAATTAAAAGACCTTTCAAATGAGGTGTCACTCGACCCCCCTTTCTATTTAAAATAAAAATTCAAAATGGCGCCCAGCCGCCATTTTAAATGATAAAAAATTTAATCATGGGCTAAAAAATAATATTTAATTTCCCATTAAAGCACACCAAATTTTGTGGTAAAATATCAAGTTGTTCAAAAATTAGTTGGGGGGGGGGTTACTTTATAGACACAGTGTATATATATATATATATGCTCAGTGTCATATGAAATGCAACACCCAAAAATAAAGCTACGCGTTTGAAAATTACCTAAATAAATGCTTTATTATTGCGTAGGAAATGATCACTATTTCCATTAAAAAAATTAAGTGGTTGTGGTGTTCGTTTACTGTGTCTCATCAATTTGTTTTTGTTTGTGATCAAATCACGGTCGTAGGAAGGTATGTCGATATCGAGGAGAAAGACGAAATCTAGAGTTTGTTGAAAGACGCCTTACAGCTTTAAAACCTCGAGTTATGGTTTGGGGTGCGATTTGTTTTGGTAGATCACCTCTTGTGTTCGTCCCAGGCACCGTAAATGCTCATCGCTATATTCATAATGTCCTGGAACCGGTGTTACCACCATTCATGCAGACGTTGCCAAACGGTATTTTAGAACAGGATAACGCACGTCCACACACTGCAAACATTACCAGAATGTACTTCCAACAAACACAATTGCAAATGTTGCCCTGGCCTGCAAGATCACCGGACTTATCGCCGATCGAACATCTTTGGGACTAAGATTATTGGCAAGAGCTCCTAATAACTTAGACGAGCTGAGACACCAACTTGAGGTTATATTGAACGAGATACCCCAGGAGAACATAGACCACTTGATGGAAAGCATGCCACGACGAGTAAATGCTTGCATATCTGTTCATGGCGATGTTACACATTATTAATTTTGTTTTTGTTGTTATTATTGTTTTCTTATAATTGTTAATCTTTTTTTATGTAAACCTGATAATTTCATACGCAATAATGAAACATTATTTTAGAAAAGTTGCAAACCCGTAGCTTTATTTTTAATGGGTGGTGCATTTCATATGAAATTAATTGTATATGTATATACGCTCGGTTTTAAAGCGTCTGTCGTCATTGTTCCATATCCAGAATCTGTCACCATTGTTTTTTATTGTAGCAGTGTTCTTCGTTTAGATCTCTACTGCTTAAAGCTTTTCTTACTCCTTCTACCCATGATCTTTAGGGTCTTCCCCTCGTCTGCCTTTCCAATGATACCCATTCCACGGAAAATTTTGGCAATCTCTCGTTTTCATCCGCTTCATGTGGTCAAACACATTTTATATACATTCAAATGTGACTTTCGTGTTATACAAGGTGGACCATCAAAGTTGTGCCTGCTTAAACGGCAACAAAAATCCAATTTTCTTTTATTTAAAATAATAGGTTTCGCATAGTAGGTGCCCATATTGTGAATCGCATGAAAAGTTAGCTGCACAACGATACAGGAATTGCGTAAATAATGTATTTGCAGCAAATTGGATTCGAAGAGGAGCTGTGTATTAAATGCTATCAAGAAGTTAAGATAAGAAATTGATCATTTGTTAACCGACTAAAACGACTTACCATGGTATATTTGGGTCTCTTTTAAATATAACTGTGTCTAAGGTCGCTTTTTATATTATATTATATTATTATTATTTGTATGCTTAACAACTGCTTCTACCATCCACTAAACGGATATTTAAAAACCACTCTTTAAAGATCTGTCTATTATAGTTGCTAATGGTTGCGCGTATTACGAGTAACCGTATGTTGTATCAATTGGTAAATTTATTTACAATATCATAAGTTTAAATTTCAAAGTAAAATGGCTAAAATTTGTAAGGAGGTTTTTATTCGTCAAATTAAAAAATAATGACTCAATGATTTTTGGCGAGTCCATATTGGAAGTAACGTCAAAAAAACATGATAATCTGGAGAATGGGTTTGGCAAGGGAAAACATTTCGATTGCAAAGCCGACAGATAGGGTTGAATTTGCTTGATTACTTTGAATAGGAGAATGACGGTCATCTAATACCATGTTTTTGTGCCCAGGAGGTAATTCATCGATTATTGGTTAGCTAGAATTACAATTTTATTATGAAATTTAATTTCACAGCGTGTGGTAGATAGTCTAGGGATAAAAGTCCTGATAAAAAACGACATGTAGGAACATTTTTTTCCATTCATACTACCCCCCCCGAACCGCTTTCGCATTACTTCAGGAGAGTGCGGGCGTCCCTTACATACTAGCCATTCATGCAACATGCAAATTTAACTAAGTGAAATACGGTCGGGATTCGAAACCTTGACCGATCGGACCGAATTTCGCTGTGACCTCGAGTAGTAGCGCTTATCGGCACTGTCCCACCGAGGTCCCTACACGTGAGAAACTGAAATCTACCGATTTACCAGATTCTTCAAAAATGGTATGTCGAGATACAATCTACAAGATGTATCCAGACAGTAAGTTCTATAAGTTAAGGTGGTTTGTGATTTTGTTTACGTACTTGTCCCCTTTACAGGAAAACATATTTCCCTGGAATCACTGACGACCGAACTTAGGGAATACCATGTTTTATTGAGTACAAGCAGCCTAAAACGCACACTGCATAATATCGGTTTTAAATTTAAGGAGGTTAATAATCGAAAAGTTTTATATAAAACAGAGTACCCAAATAATATGTCTTAAATTTTTAAGGGTTTATATTGAAAATTAAAATTCCTCATTATGTCGACGACTAGTTTTCATGGACGAAACTAAGAGTTTTTCAAGAGGAATCCTTCAAGGTTCTGACAAGATGACGACATATGAAGCGTGCGAAAATCACTCGTTTATAATTTTTTTCTCATTCATTCATACTACCGTCTCCCCATCCCCCGGAACCGCTTTCGCATTACTTCAGGGAGGTACGGGCGTTCCTTACACACTAGACATTCATGCAACATGCACCCTAAAATTAACTAAGCTAAAATGCGGTCGCCTCAGCTGGGATTCGAACTCGTCAGCCGATCGACTACATTTCGCTGTGACCTCGAGTGGCAACGCGTTCCTGCACTCCACCGAGGCCCCCACGAGTTTATAAATGGAAATGCTTTATTGTAGTCCATGCTGGCTTTAATTCAGATTTTTTTGAATACGCCTCCTTTCTATTTGCATCAAAATCACAAATAGAAGACTCTTATGGTGAAATAAATGGAGAAATGTTTAAGAAACTGTTAACTGAGCAGTTGATCAATCATTTAGAAGAACTATCATTAATTATTATGTATTACGCTCCATACCACTTCACTTTCTGTGAAAATATGCCATCTTCGTCCTGGACCAAGGTAAATATAATCTGCATTGGCACAAAGTAGTATTACTGAAATTGCCCCAATAACAGTAAAATGTAAGGCGTTAGGCAGTCGACGAAGTATTAAGAAACATTGTGCATGAAATTCTGCGACCTTCACCTTACCATTACCAATTTAATGCAATGGAAATGATATGGACACATGTGAAAAAGTATTATGATGTATTGGAAGGGATTGCTATGGTGATGAATGATGATAAGGTCTTAGCCGTATTGGACCAAGCCTTACAGTGATGTACTACAGAAATTTGTAAAAGTTGTCAATGAAAGTGACCAATATTGTTTTCTATTTTAATTCATAATTTTATTATTTAGAAAAATAATTTCAGTAATAGTTTTCTATTACTTGTCTTAATGTTGCTATAAGTTCATATTAACGATTTATACTACTTAGTTGAAAATAATTACTTGTACTACTATCTACTAGAACAATCGCTACAATTAGTTATTAGTAAATCAAGCGTTGCAATTTAGATTGGCCTTCAAATGCATAAAATTTCGATTTTTGTGGCCAGTTTTGGCAGATAACATGTGAACTCAATGGTTAAGTTAATTAGAACAAAAATTGTATATAACTTGCATCTATTAATAACTGCTATCGTTAATCAGCTGCCATTTCCTAATAATTTCCTTACAGAAGTAATCCCAAAATAACTTTTCTTTCTTCCTTTTCTTTTCATTCAATGGCCTGTTAATTCCCTACAATGGGTAAGTTCCGTGAGCCGTTTCTGCATGTATGCCGGATAGGAGGCTGACCTAACCCGCCGAACAGAGAAGAGAAGTGGCGCTACATGGTTCACGATTGTTAAATGTGTTCGTAAGACAACCGGGGCCGACGGCTTTGCGTGCCTTTCGAAACACGACTACTTGTCTATGTATTGGTTCACCCAGCCGAGTACTGACCGACGCGGATTGTTTCGTCTTACGAATATCTGATCGATGTCCGCAGGACTCCACTATGCAAGCAATCCGAAAATAACGAAATAATGATTGTGCCTGGGTGTTTAACGTAAAGAAATTTTTAGGAATGGTTATTTTATTAAATCGATTCAATTGGTTTCTCTTGTATTTGACAATATAGATTGTATTTTCTATTGCAACCTCTACAACGTTACATATGTCCAAATGCCGATATTATTCCTAATTATTAATAAACTGAGTTATATTTTTCGCGGATTTTAGCTTAAAAAGTAATATTTAAGGTTTTTTCGCGTACCGATTTTTAAATCAAGTGTTTTAGAAACTGAGATTATAAGTTACCCTTGGAACGCAGTGTATAAGCGCGGCAGGTAGGTATTCAAAAGTATTGTGAATGTTTATTATAAAATACTAAACCAATTCAGTTTGACCATATATCTTAATTATCTGTAAAACTATTCACAAGTAAATATTATCAATTTATTTCCGGCTATGTACGAAAACCACAACAAATCAAATTAATTCCGATATCGAAATGTGCATAACCATTTAACAGCCTCCACAAATATTAATTTATGAAAATATAAACAACAGCCATCTGGAAACTTCGCAATTTGAATATTTTACCGCTGCGCTTTTCAGTACTGCATAAATGCAGCGATAATTTGTTAGCCCGTGCAAATTTAAATATTTTTAAAGTGGCATATTATTGATACAAGTGAAAATTCTTTGCTTGGCAAAATTTAAACAATTTAAACAACTAATTAAATAATTTGAAGCTGACAATAATAATTAGTAGAGTCAGTATCTGGTAAGTAATCTAGATTACAATGCCTGCTTATTCTTAGAGTGCTTTGCCTTTTACGAGACGTATTGCTCTTTTTTCCTATGCCCGTGTTGTACGTTTTAAAGTACCATAGGCATAGAGGACCTACAGCTTTCCTTGGGCTCCGAGCCACGGGACATGTAAACACTTCTCTACAGAGACTATTTGCTAGGTGGAATACCTTGCTGTTTGTAATTATTGCCCCGTGAGGGGGAATTGTCTTTAAAAATCCGATGTTCCGGTACCGGAAATTGAACCCCAGACCTAGCCTAATCCACGACCGCTTGTTCCTAATCCTGTATCGATAATTAAGGTTACTATTCTTAATTGATAACGTAAGAATAATTTCTAGACATGCAGGATTGATAAATAGAAAAATACATAGAGTAATAGTTTCGGCTCCAGCAGCTGAAGAAGAAAACGAAGTCAAGCTAACTTTTTGATTACCAACTGTATACATTCCCCTTTCAATGCAGTGGCTTATCTCTTGTTATTTACGTTTATTCAATTGTATCAATACCTAACTGCTAAATCGTTCCAACGAAATAATATATGTAGTAAAATGCCAAATAGTATTTAGTACTGGTACAATGTTTAGACGTCCTCATTTTTATTACATGATGAAATATTTTCCCAGGGAAGTTTTCGCAGCACCTTTCCCATTTCGGCATCGCTGAAGCATACGAAGGAGAAATACACCCTGCAATTGTCTGGCAGTTACTAAATGAAATGGTCGAAAAGTATTTTTATACGAAAAATTGCCGGAGGTAACCAATTCGTTTGAATTTTGTTATAATTAATTTTTTAATCATTCTATCAAACGAAATGTTTTAACAGTGATGTAATAACAAATATATCATTTCCGCTGCACAACAAAGGTTGACACTTTTATTTGAAATGCTAACCATTTTATTATACCACCGTGTGTTTTAATAAAGCATGTAAGTGGCATAAATTTTAAAAGGGGCTAATAATTAAACATTTTTATGTACGTGCTGCTGCTGAATTGCTGAGAGGCATCGTAAAAAGAGAAATATGTATTACAATTATTTGTCTTTATGTACTGTAAATAATTCTCATTAAAATTTCCGTTTCATTCTTTGTGTTGGAATTGCTTACACAAACGAATGAATTAATAAGCGGTAGCAATATTATTTGTTTTAATTAAATGATATTCCAGACATCCTGCTCTCTGTATAAACATCACCAACAGCAATTAACAACGAAGTTATTTTATAAAATGGTTAGGTGCGTGAGATATAAATGTTGGTATATTTTGAGAGTTAATGGAGTAAATTTATTTATCAATAGACCGCTGGGTAACTTTTAGTGAAAATCTAGAGTTGAACATCACCTTAATGCAAAATAAATATATAATAAAAACAATGTCAATTCCCACAATCACGTGATCGTGATTGTGGGAATCGACATTGTTTTTATTATATTTATTCATTCTACCCCACTATGAGTCGCTGGGACTTCCACCAATTTTTTACCTTAATGCAATTTATCATCCACAAAGATTATGAAATATTTATCTGAAAATCTATATGTGATCTACCGACTGCTATTCCAGGATTGTACAGAAACTACTGTAAAACATGAACTTTTTACCAAATCTATTTACGAGTATAATGAATCCTTACCTAATAAACAAAACTTTCTCATTTTCTCTATGTCTTAACAAAATTAGGACATAATATCACCACTGCTACAGGAGTAAAACTTCTAGGTGGTTAACCCTGGAGTGGTCGCGCCACTATTTGTAACGCCCGTGGTCACACGGATGAGAGTCATCCAAAATTAAATATTTTTTTTATGTATAAAATATTTCGTTCCTGTTTGTTTTTGGTTCAGTATTATAAAAGTGAATATTTAGTAGTTGTGTTCAGTTCCTCTTTACTTTTAATTAAACGTCGCACAATAAATGGGAATTTATCTGTAAACTTTTATTATTCATAGAACATAGCACACAGATGTTTATTGCTTTAAAACATAATGTTAGTGTACAGTAAATTAAAAAAAAAGTATATACAAGTTAAGGAAATATAGAATAAGCGAACAATGACAAAATAAAAGATATTTTCTTCTATTTGAACAATAAAGCAATAACAGTATTTTTTGATCACTCTAATAACTGTGGATTGATTGAACTACACCTTCATAGCTATTTCATGGCTGAAAGCGCCTTGTTTATAATAAAAAATTACTTCATCTCGTTTTTCATCCGATAAATTAAACGAATTCTTTTCGGATGGTATTTTGCCAATGGACATGCAAAATGCAACTGAATAATCCATAGTACCTGCAGGTATATATTTCCATGATATTTACCCTATATTTATATTATTATTTTAAACTATACTTAAACTATATTAACCTTACGAGATAACCCTGACATAATGTGATTTTTGGCTTCGTAATGCCTTACGTATGTATAAAAGGATACTATTTTGATAATAGGAAGCTTGATTTTACATGAAATTGTTTGTAATTAATTTGATTATCATTATAAGAATGTTATTTAAAAGTTTTTATTGATTAAAATTGACAAAAATATAAGTAAAAGGTAGTTTACGATTATCGGAGTATGTTACGATGTGGTTCGTTAGAGTCCTAAGTGAAGTTCTGGTGAATTTTCCTTATGAATTGAGGAATATAAACGTCTAAGTGCGAAGTAGGCGTTATTTTGGTTATTTTGGGCAAGTGAGGGATCCCTGGAACATAATACACATTGTATTATTACTGGGTTATATTTTCGTAAATATTTGTATGAAAAGTTTAATTTGAAATGCAAGATATTAGTATTGTTTTAAATAATTTATAGGTTGTTTGAGGGAAGTGTTGAAGCACTTTTATTTGGTTGAATGGTTTTATTTAGTTACAAATGATGGAAGTTAGTTGAAATTATTAATTTTGGAGGTTATGATTTTGTTTTTATTAATTATGTTGTTATTAGCACATGTAGAGGAGATATTTGTGTTTAAATAATTGTGTTTATAATTAAGGTTTCTGTTTTTTATAATTTTAAGAATCAATTGTTGACATTTGTTTAATTTTGAATAATTAAGCACATGCTATTTTTTTAATTCAAATGTTAATGTTATTGGTACTAAAAGAATCGTAATTTTATGAAGATGTTAGATATGATTTATAATTTATTTATCCTGTATTTTGCAATTTTAAAATGATAACTAACATCTGATGATTGAAAAGATAGAGATTTGAAATTTCATTGGTGCATTTTAATTTTGGATATGCGTGAAGGTACCAAATTTGTTCAATTTTGGAAATTAGTTGATTATTAGCAATACAAGCAGAAGCACGTATTTTCGTGTACTACGTAATTTTACATTTTATGTCATTAAGTGTTAAATTTGTTTAAAAGTAGGTGTGGCTATAATCTTGTTCACATAAATATTTGGAGGTTATATTTCGTAAAAGTTGTTAAAATTAAATAATGGTTATTTGATTTCAAAAGTTGATGAGTATTATGTGTTTATTTAAAATGAAAATAAAACTTGCCTGAAGTGCAAAGTTAAATTGAATTATTTCTTCCAACGTCCTGAAAAGCTAAAGTATATAAAATTAAAAGTGAGTTCATTACTTTGTTATAAAGAAAAATCAACTTACCTGTAATAAGTAATGAGAGTATAATAAAATTTGGAAGTGTTATCTGGACACTTAACACGTTTCACTAAAATTGTAATTGAATTACCAACGATCGAGGTCATGGATGCAGTGGGACCAAGAATAGAAATGACGCTGTCTTGCTAAAATTGGCGGGAATCTGATGACAACGCTTTAATAAGAAATCTGGAGGTACACTTTGCGGCAACATTTTGGAGCATTGCAGATAAGTTTCTATTTAAGTTTTATATGTATGTGTTGAACTTATTACTGTATGTAGATAACTATCTGTAGCGAGGTATTTTTTTTTATATGCTGGTATATTTTAATTTGTGTTATTGGCGTAACCAACATGTATAATTTAATTTTTGAGCTAGCCAAGGTAAATCAAATTTATTTGAGTATAATAATTTATTTATTAAGATATTTCACAGCATTCTTTATGGTAAGCCAATGTGGGGCTTTTATATTTTATTTATGTATAAAAGTTGGAATTCAATAATTAGTAATACATTTTTATAAACAACTTTCACAGCAACATATATATATATGTATATATATACAGTGCGGTCGTAAATTGTTTTCCCCCCCCTACTAACTTTTCCTTCGCAAACTTTTGTGTGCTTTAATGGGTTAGCCTCCAATACTACTTTTCAGTACATATCAAAATTTTATAACTTTCAAAACGGCGGTGAAAAAAACGTAAAAATCGGCATAAAAATTTAGCCGGTGTCTCCCCGCCCCCTTGGGGGATGTTAGAACGGGCCGTCGATGCGCCGTACTTGTGCGAACAGATTGAGCTCACGATCAACCCGCTGTGATGACGTGGACACGTGCCGGACGCCGATTCGAGTTTCGAATTTGGACGCCCTGGCGACCGAACAGCACAAGCTACGGGAAGGTGCCGTAAGGAAAAGCTGTGGACGAGGTCAACAACATATCCGAACCGCAAATCACAAAATTTACCGGGTGCTTTTTTCCATAAACTTGTTATTTTCAATCATCTGTCATTTGTTTTGTGGCTGAATATTCTTTTTTGTGAAACTTAAGGATCAGACGCAGAATTAAAACGCCTTTGAAATGAGGTCTCACTCGACTGTCATTGCTAATTAAAAAAACATTTCAAAATGACGCCTAGCCGCCATTTTTAAAGTTATAAAAGTTTTAAACATATATTAAGTCTTTCAAAAGTTAGTAGAGAAGGAGGGCATTTTGCGACCGCACTGAAATCGATAATCAGTTATTGGCGCATTTTCTAATGGGATCATTAAAATGCATTTAACATGAAACTTAAAAGCATATATATGTCGAATTCAGAAGATGTAATTGTACATTTCATGAAAAGATCATCCACTTCATGAAACGGCTCCTCATACTGTAATTTCAAAGTTTTCCGCCACCTGGACATAAATCCCATCCATTTCATGAAGTGGAACCCATCGTCTTCCAGATGTTGAAATTATACGAGACTACAGCATTTGAATAAGCAAACTGTCCATTTATGAAAAGGTGGATGTCCAATTCGTGTAAAGGTCGTATGATCACGGACCACCTGTCAAACAGTGCCATTTTAAGAGTTGTGTGTTGGTTGATGAGTTGTGAGTTGTGGTTTGTTTTCATTTCGGGGTTCTTTTCTCATTACCTAATTATTCATGTGACATGGAGTACGACGCTAAAGACAATTTCTTCAATGAAATCGAGCAGTATTACTCAAGAAAACCAGGAAGAAAGCTCTTCTCCAAAGAGACACAAGCTGCTGCTGTTGAAGAAATTCTAGTTATTCCTAGGCTACTCCTAGTATAAATTCAACAGTTTGTATAAGACAGATATTATTTATTCCACGGGCCAGAAGAGTAGAAGGGAGTATTACCTGCTTGCCACTTATGATGTTTTGTCTCTTGGCGATCATAAATTTTTGATGAAAAACGCGACAAAACTGATGACACTGAAATTAGATACCCAGTCGCATACGGTCACCTCTGTCATCGGTGTCACACGTTTTAGCAGGACATGGAGGAAATGTAAAGATGAGATATGCTGTAAAAATCAAATACTGCGTGCCTAGACTCTGCATTGAAGACTATTTAAAAATCTGCAAATCATGCAATGAGAAGAAAAGCATATATCGTAAACTTGTGAAGCCGATAACATCGAAAGATTTTAATGAAAGAGGACAGATAGATCTTATCGATTTTCAAATCTTCCGGATGGCAAATTCAAGTGGATATTGAAATACCAAGATCGCGGTGCCAAATTCGTTTGCTTGAGGCCTTTGGAGACGAAAAAAGCTGCGGAGGTGGCTTCTCAACTGCTGAAAATCTTCCTAACTTTTGGAGCAGCCCGCATCTTACAAAACGATAACGATCGTGAATTTGTGAACTAGGTGATCAAGGAATTCAAAAAATGGTACCCTATAATGTGTTATCCTAAATGGGCGTCCCCGTCATCCACAAAGTTAGGGCAGCATCGAGCGCAGTAATCAGGACATCGAGAACATGATCAGATCTTGGATGTCCGATAATGATTCAACACACTGGGCAATCGGGTTTCATTTCGTGCAATGGCAAAAAAATATTTCCCATCATCGAGTTATCGGGCGATCTCCCTATAAAGCACATTTTGGCCATAATCCGCGTATGGGTTTCGCTACTTCCAACCTGCCGAAAGAAGTCCTAGAACGCTTAGTGAATGAAGAAGACCTGGATACTCTTGCTGATGAAGGATTACCGCAGGGGAATAAAACAACTGCGGAACTGATCACAGTGGCAAGTCACCAAATGAAGCGCGAAATGGAGAAGATGATAAAGATGAAGGGATACTTGACTCTGTTACAGTCGAAACACATAATAAATTTGACAATCGGTATTGAGCTGTACGATCGAGGAAAAAGATTCGAAATGACAGAAAAGCAGCCTGCGAACGTCAAAAACGTTCGGCAGAGAAAATACGGCGTTTTATGTAAATGATTGTGTTTCTTGTTTTTCATGACAACATGCAGTGTTGTAGTATTCCTCAAATATTAGTGTTTGTTCATTGTTTGAATGTCTAATGTTTATTTTTTTGACATATATTAGTATAGTTTTTTCTTCTTTTTTAGGATAATAAAGAAAAAACAGAAACTCCTTTTTTCTTACCACTTCACTACATAGCTATAGGTACCAAAACAGGAATCACGAAATGAACATCCACTTGGGACGACCCAACAATATTACACCAAATATTTTTTTTATCCCACCTTTTCATGAAATGGACAGTTTGCTTATCCAAATGCTGTAGTCTCGTATTATTTCACCATCTGGAAGAGGATGGGTTCCACTTCATGAAATCGATGGGATTTTTCATGAAATGTACAATTACATCTTCTGAATTCGACATACAGATTGTCTCGATTTTTTTTGAAACATAGCAATGAGTACAACAAGGACAGACCGTAGGAGATGAAAGGTGGGGAATTTAAGTATCTATGGTTATTATGAAAATCAATTTAACATATTTGACATAATAAATGTAATTGTATGTGACATGCATGTCAATAATAATTAAAATCAGTACAAAATAATAAAGAATAGTATTATCAAAGCAAATAAAGAATTTCATACAAAATTAACGAAATTATTAACAAAATGAAAACTATATTAAATGTTCAAATAAACCCCCTTGCTCAGCTAAACAGTATCCCATCCGGTTGTAAAAACTTCGCCGTGTTTTATTTAACATTGCAGGAGTAATGGTTATAAAAGCATCAACAATTTTTTGACGCAATTCATTTAGATTGTTGGCCCTCTCGCTGTTGTAAACTATTTCTTTTATGTACCCCCATACAAAGAAATCAAGTAAAGCTAAGTCGGGCGATCTCGGTGGGTATAAAATTGTTCCCCGTGTGCTAATCAAACGATTAGGAAAGATATTATTCAGATATCCTTGCACCACAGCAGTGTTATGCGCCGGACAGCCATCTTGCTGATACCAAATTTGTTGAAAATCAACAGGAACTTGTTGTAACGCAGGTATTATTTGGTTTTGCAACAT
>JABXWE010023095.1:0-11336 GCA_014611495.1 Limonius californicus
TTGGTATTTTAATTAAAATTAGGCACGAAGTGTGGGGTAATTAATCCACCCGTAGAGGAATTAAAAGTGATTACGATTAGAAGAAGTTACGTTTTACGGAAATTCCGATCCACTAGGCCGTGCAGATATCTGGATTCAATTGACACCTGTGATTGGAGGTCACATTCCTGCATTCTGCGTGTGAAGATACGAGAACTTCGTTCAAGGGAAGTGAAAATCTTATATTTCTGCCTAAGATTTGATTTATTTATCACTTGTTCTAAATTTTGTAACAATATTTAACTATTATTATTATTATTCGTCGTAAATACCTAAACTTTATAATATTGGGGAAATTATACATTTTGTTATGATGTTGTAATAGTACGACAATTTTACGTGGTTTTGTTATATACAGGGTACTCCGACCGGTGTATATTATTGCGTCTTGTAGTTAAATTTTGGGGTCATATTATTTACTTTGATTATATTATCGCTCGTCTATCCGGGGAGATCTCTTCGTTAGCCTTGCGCATTGGGGGGTTTTTTTTTGTGTTTAAGATATTATGTTGTGTACCGATACGCAATAATTACTTAGGTTGTGTTTGAGTTGGTTTCAGTAGGGTATTTAGCTACTCCTACGTAAAATTGACTTTACTACGATAATTATTTTTTTGTATTAATACAGATTCAGAAGATTTTAGTTGAATATTAAATTTTCATTTAGTGGCAATTTGTCTTTTCATTCCTGTATTGTAAATATCTGACTAAGCGTGTACTACTACAGAAAGAAAGGTAGGTGAATTCTGGACCTGAGAATCCGACTTTTCTAATTTTTTTATATCTAGGATTGTGTTAGTAATTAAGAAGTCGGTGGCGCCTATTTTTTTTATCTTATTGGAACTCAGCCCATCTTCGATTGAGTTCACCGGGATGCTAACATAATCATTTTTAGTAATTCATCTACAGAGCAGTGGTGTAGTAAGAAGAGGAGGTTGGACTTTTTCGCTAATATTTTTGGTATCATTTTAGTGTGGAATTAATTAGGCGTCACACTGAACAACAGCAGAGAAGGTTTAAGCATTCAGCCACCACGCTATGTAAGATCAGGTTGTGGAGTTGTGTATGGTGAAAACCTACAGCTTAATGTCGAATCTCAACGACATTAATACCAAAGAAAGTTTAGACATTCAGACGTCACGATTGCCAAGGCCGGATTCGGGAAGTGTGCATGTTGGGTTGCAGTACATGGTTTTTATACACTATATTGATGATTTACGGAAATCGAAGGCAAGCTATATTCGATATTTTGCTTGGAAAGCGAGCACTCTGTTAACCGCTATACTTTATTTCTATTTGGATTCAACTCTCTGGATATTCCTGTCTTCCTTCAATCACAAATCTTTACATCTTCTTTCTTTAATGCCTAACCTTTCGTACTATTTGGTTTATACCTCTCTTCTCTTTACTCTTGTTTCTCATTAAGTTCTCCGTTTCTCTAGGCTATGTCTTGTATCACTATGTGTCATATTCACATCTCTATGTATCGTCTAGAATTATTTGCGGTTTCACTGTTGCCATGCCCCCGTCACCGTTTTACAGTTAATGTTATTAGTATTAAAGAGAACAGCATTTGGAATGGTGCTACTTTTGTACTCTGGCGGTCGTCTTTGCTAGATACACAGTTTTGTAAGGTTATTGTAAAAATGTAAAAACTATGGTTTGAAATCATATTTAAAACACGTTCAGAGCTTGTTGAGAGAGTTAGAGTTTGAAAATTAAGCCTTACAAAATATTTTATGTTAAAAAATTTGGTTTTATGGTGGATTGAATGGCAAACTTTAGCTCTTTTTCTACTACCGCTACACAGGCTTGCATATTCCTCAAATATACAATAACTTATACTATTTAAGTTTGTCCATAGTGTGGAAATTTCTAAAATAGCTCGCTATAAGATTTTAAAATGTTGACACTGTATTTTGACAATTGATACCCAACAAGAATGGTTTTTATGTATGCTGTTTTCTCCGTTATTAATTGGATTCAATATAACCAAAATAGCAGCAAATGAAACAACTACAAAAGAAGGCAGCAAACAATTAACAAATTTTAAGTCAAGCCCAAGGGTAATACTTTATTGTTTCTAACAATCATTAAAGCAAGCACATTTAATTTAATCAAAGGTCACGCTTTATGGTGCAATATCAATAGTGTATTCTGAACGGCAAGCAGAATTTAAATCTATTCTGTCTGCCACTAGCTTTAGGAGAAATTTATTGTGGTTTGGTTGTCATTTGTAGGCACTGTACATATTCTCTTTATGATTAAATAATATAATGTAACGTAATACGTTCAGCGTGGGATGTCATGAAAGATGACAACAGTCGCTGTTATACAAATTTTACGCCTGCGGTCATGTAGATTAATACTTTAGAGAAATTTTCGGCCAACATTGCAACATTTTGGTGTGTATAAGCTAGCTTTTTATATTGAAATGATGGTGTGTTTGGTGCTAGATTTCGTAAAGTAGTAATTTCACCAATCGGTTGCCCATTTAATACCTTGTAAAGGTTCGGCGCCTCCACCATAATGTTACGTTATGTGTACCCATTAGTATTTTTGTAACGCATCTCTTTGTGTATTTTTCAAACTAAATTATGAATCATGCTCAGTTAATTTAGTTTCTTCGTGGGTGCAAGTAGATGTAATGCGAAGGAGCCACTTTGGGCGTTTCCGTGTTGCGCTTATAGACAAAAACAAATTTTCTCAATAGCCCGGCGAATTTATGTAAAAACCGCCCCGATTCGGATAAAGCAGGCTAAGAAATAAAGAATGCCATTTCCCGTATTGGATACACGCATTAAAAACAGTCTGATATGAGCAATAAAATATAAAGGCACTTGCTTTATGGCCTTCTTGATATGCATGCAAAAATATTGAGAGATATATTTCAAAGTTTAGCTGTATCCGTAAACGCGGCGGGGGTTCGAGGGAGAACCGTTCGAAATCGCGCTTCCGAGTTTTACACTCCTTTTGTGATGCAGCGGTTTGATTTTATGATTTTATGTTACGGTTTTTTTATTGTCGGGTTATTTTATGCCGACATTCACGATCGGATCATATTACGATCTTGGACCATCTTCATATCGTAGGTTTCCTTGCGGAAACCGCAGTTTTCAGGTACTTTGCCTAACGTTATCGCCTTTTAAACGTTCATTATTCTTGTAAATATAAGGACCAGGAGTGGAATACACCTTAATAACGTGCAAAATGGGAAAACATTGAATTAAATCCTATTTTACATAATGCCCCTGATATATAACTGTTTTACAGAAAACAGTTCTAGGGGAATATCCTGAACGGAAAATACACAATGGAAGTTAAATTGTTGTTCCTCTATACGATCCTTCACATTTTGATAAGGGTCGAATCGAAATATAGCAATTAATAAGTCAGAACGATATTATTAGTAATTTTAAGAGTTTTTATTAGATTTCTATTGAAGGCAGTTTACTCCGTTTTGATATTTCAATATTTTTAATAATAAAATGATTATAAATTATGAATTCCCACAAAATTAATTATAATTAATTCCATATTTTAGACATCATGAAATTGCTAAAATTATCCATATCCAAATTAGTTAATAAATCAAGAAAAAATACTTTCAAATATTTTAGTCAATGCGAAAGCTACGACTAATGATTTGTTAAAATCAGGCATTTACAAATTAAATTGTTCGTAATGTAATTCTGTATACGTAGGCCAGACAGTTAGAACTTTTAATATCAAATACAAAGAAAATGTAAGAATCCTCCAGAAAAAGCTAACTATTTTAAGAACTCCTTAGATTAACACAACCATTCCTTAACATCAAGTAACATAATAACATTCTTATAAACTGGATGTACTTGAAACGTGTCAAATTTACAAATATTTCTTACAAATTCACCTATAAAATAAATGGGCATTTTGAGTTCCTAAATTCGACGCTTTTGGACAAGAGTCCAGTTCAAAATCAACACTCCCTGTATCGATTCTCTAACTGTACATATTTACTTGTATTGGTTTTGAAAATGGCGTCTGTCGTACATTGATGTACTAGAACGTATAAAATATTGTTTAAAAAGTTTTGATATATATTTACCATTTCCTACTTTATCGTCCTGTTTTTAACACCAACGCTATTTTTCATTTGTATTGTTTAGTAGTCAGCTGGCTTTGTGCTTATTTCCCGCTTCAATGAATTTACTTTTTTAAAAACTTCGTTAAGTCTTCTTTCGTTTTCGTCATCTTCGTGGATATAGGCATCTCTTTAATACTAAGGTAAAAACATAGAGGGATTACAGTTTAAAGTGAAATCGACAGCAATACTAGGTGAGAACCTACAGTTTAATCTAGAATCTGAACTACAGCAATACCAGAGAAACTTTAAACATTCAGACGTCGCGTTTACCAAAGCCTGATGCGGAAATTGTGTATGGCGGGTTGCAGTACATGGATTTTAGACACTACATTGGTAGTTTTTTGGGAGAGAATCTTAAGCTATATTCGATATTTTACTTAGAAATGGAACTCTCCTAGCTGTGCCGTTTTTTCTTTATCTTTAACTGTGTGGATTATGTTCATGTTCCCCCCTCTTTGTTAATAGCCTTTACGTTTATTGCAGAACTTTTAGTATTTGTCGAAAACTCTCTGGATTATACAAATGTTCCTCTTTCTTTGTTAATAGGCTAATCCATTATTGCTGAACATCGGTATTCTCTATCAGGTGTTTTTCCTCAGCAGTAAGGTAAAAACATACAGGACCGAAGAGTAATCTCAAATGTGAACGACAGCAATAACAGAGAAGATTTGGGCATCCAGAGACCACGGTTTCCAAGGCCGGACTGGGGAACTGTGTATAGTGGGTTGCAGTACACGGATTTTATACACTACAATGGTGATTTTTAGAGAGTGAATCCAAAGCTATATACGATATTTTGCTTAAAAGGCGAGTCCTCCTAGGTGTGCTATTTTTTTTCTCTATCTTTAACTCTGCGGATTATATTGATGTTCCTCCCTTTTTGTTAGTAGCTTCTACGTTCATTGCTGAACTTCTTCTTTATTTATCTGTAACTCTCTGGATTATATACAGGTTCCTCTTTCTTGGTTAATAGTCTTTACGTTATTACTGGACATCAGTACTGTTTTCTGTCAGGTGCTTTTCCTCAAAAGTAAGGTAAAAACGTAGAGGACTTGAAGTGTAACCTCAAATTTAAACGACAGCAATACCAGTGAAGGTTTAGGCATCCAGATACTACGGTTGCCAAGGCCGGACTGGGGAATTGTGTATGGCGGGTTGCAGTATACAGATTTTATACACCACGTTGGTGGTTTTTAGAGAGTGAATCCAAAGTTATATTCGATATTTTGCTTAGAAAGCGAACTCTTCTAGCAGTGCTATTTTTTATTTATCTTTAACTCTCTGGATTATATTCACGTCCCTCCCTCTTTGTTAATAGTATTTACGTTCGTTGCTGAACATTCTTTTTTATTATTATACAACTCTCTGGATTTTATACATTTTCCTCTTTCTTTCTTAATACCCTTTACGTTATTGCTGGACATCAGTACTTTTCTCTGTCAGGGCTTTTCCTCTCCAGCAAGGTAAAAACATAGAGGGCTTGAAGTGTAACCTCAAATTTGAACGACAGCAATACCAGAGACGGTTTAGGCATCCAGACACTACAGTTGCCAAGCCCAAACTAGGGAATTGTGAATGGAAGGTTGCAGTACACGGTTTTTATACATTATATTGGTGATTTTTGGAGAGTATACCCAAGCCACATTATATATTTTTCTATGCTAGCTGCGCTACTTTATTACTTACCTTTAGCGCTCTAGATTATCCTCTTTTCACATCCTGCTCTAAATTGCAAATCTCCAGTTCTCCTTCCTTTTATAACGAACTTTTGTATTATTTATTCTATGCTTTGTTCTCTTTATTCCCAATACTTATCATCGTTTTTCTGCTTATCATTGCTTTATCTTGTATGACTATTTGTGTTTCACCCTATTTATGTATCGTTTAAAACTATTCGCTGTTTCACTATCGCCATTTCAACGTATTCGTTTTTCCATAACCGTTTCGCCATTGCCGATAGCTATTTTTTGTAGGTCGATCCACTATTTTCTGAATATATCGACGATGAATGGAATATTAAAACAAAGTACCAGTACTTTCAACACAGCATAAATTATAATATAAGTTAGAACAGGTTCAATAAAAACAAACAGACAGTGTTACGAGTATTTAGCAAACCATAATTTAAAAATTATGACCTAACCAACTACGATATTACAAACTATGGCTATTAACTAAAAAATTTCTAATTCTTGTTAGTATTAGTTAGGCCGTGACCAGATATATCCCTATACAATATGTCTTTATACATATTATGTAATTATGCTTTGACAGACATATGCAGGGTTTCCAAAAGAGTTGGACAAAGACGTACAAAACAAATATTTCTCAATTTTATAATCCTTTGTTATTTTTTCTAATAATATTAATGAAGTGACAAAATAGCCCAAGAAAATACTACCGGAGAGAAGAAAACGAAGACGACCTAGACGAAACTGGAGTGATGAAATAAAGGATGCAGTGACCCAAAGAGACCTCACGGAAGAAGTCATACATAGAAGAAAGGAAGGGAAACTGGAGGGGGAGAAACGGCGCCAGCTGTAGAAATCCGGATATATATATATTGCTGTGATATTATAATGGGGGGGGGGCTTTAAATGCTAATTGGGCAAAAGTGTGATCTGACAGCTTGACAGCTTTTCCATCTGTCATAATCTTTGTAATTTCATTGGTGGTCAAGTAAAAGTAAGCTTCAAAATTCGATTAAATAGTTAAAAATCAATTAATTAGAGCAGAAGCTTTGGGACTCGCACAGGTAACCACTCACCAATCTCATCTTTGTCGCCATACACTGTTTCCTTTTTATGACCTTTTTATGTTCTCAGAGTACTTGGATGTCTTTCTATTTGTCTCTGTATTTTTTT
Source organism: Limonius californicus (assembly GCA_014611495.1). Classification (NCBI taxonomy): domain Eukaryota; kingdom Metazoa; phylum Arthropoda; class Insecta; order Coleoptera; family Elateridae; genus Limonius; species Limonius californicus. Next base: position 7,030 of record JABXWE010023095.1, read on the forward strand.
CAATATCTGGTTTAGTTTTTACTTGTAAATATGTATCTGATAGCAAAAGGGGAAGTTTAGCTTTCATATTCAAAACATTTATGAGAAGACGGTTTCCATTTATACGTTCCCGTAAATAGTCTTAGATATTAGCCGAAATAGAGATTTCTCAAAAATCCTATTAATGAGTGGCGTTTTCCATGAAGTGGGAAACTTCATTATATGTTTTTATGTTTAATGGGTGCATCTATATTCAAATTCTAAAATTGTAGAGTGCGAAAACAGCAGATTATATATTTTATTTTTAATGTGCTTCAATATATACAGAGTGTCCTAAATTTTATGATTGTTCTAAAATTTTCGTCCATTTAAAGATGTAAAAACCTGTCGAATTAAAGAAACGTTGAACTATCATCGCCCTGCATAATTCGTATTTAAAACTAAACAACTGTTGTAGTTAGAACTTTACAACAACAGTTAATACATATGTAACAAAAATCAATTTTGATAGTTTATGTAATTGCGTTAAACTTAAGGGAGGTTATTTCATGCGTTGTTATTTCTTACTTCTTGTAGTCTGTAGTTTTCCTCTATCTAGTCGTAGTATTCTTAAGTTTCTTCTTAATTGCAACTAAATAGCTGTAAGTAATATATTTTGTAGGTGTCCACCTATTATTTAGTTTTTTAAGTAAGATTTCGAATCCCCAATCCAAATTGATTATTTAGCTACAAGAATCGGCTACGCAGCATCATTAGAATTGCCTTTTGATTCTAGGATCAAATGTAGATTCGCTGTCAAAATTTAATTTGATGCTATAAAATCATATGCCAATTTCAGAATCGAAGACTTGTGATAAGATTCTATGAATCAAATGCTTTTTCTGATAGAAAATTAAAGATTAAAATCGATAAACTGGTTGCCAGCATTTTAGAGCGAACATGGAAAGGTATCCGCCGTTTGCTTTAACCATGCCAAATATGATTACGAAATGATAATTAGATGGTTTACGATGTTTATGTTATTGCAAAGCGTTAGTGCGGTCTCGGTTGGGAGTTCAAATAACCGACATGAAGCCAGGCGGATGGCTTACCGAGTCGACTTAAAAAAAAAAACGGATACCTGCGTTCGAATGAACAAGCGGCAATAATGCGGTTGGCGAATGCGTGTTCTTCATCACACCACCAACGAAACAGGCGTTCTGACTTTCCATCTTGCAGAACAAATTCCTTCATGGAGTGTAGAGCCTTAGGATTATAATTATTATACACTATTATGTTATTGCAGATATTGTTTTATGGGAATTTCAATTCTTGTATCTTCAACAGAAAAGAAGCTTCTCCAATCAAACATTCGAGTTTAATTAATTTAATTATATTTTACGATAGTAATTATTGTTTCAGAGATTTTTGCTATATCAATATTAGTAATCTTGTTGCAGATAGGTATCAGCTAGAAGTTAGATTTACTTTTATTGCTTATGTATTTTCCTAAAGATTTTCGAATCCTACAGTAAGTTTAGGTTTCACAATTCATGTCATTAAACCTCGTTCTAGTGTTCTGTTGTTTGATAATTAAAGATTGACTACGTTATACCGACGTGTACGAAAAGCGAACAAGGTATTCGGTCGGGATTAAAACCACGAAATAAGTTAAACATAGACAAAAGTGAACCCTTCAAAGATTAAATCCTGCACTGCAAATACGTCATACGTTGGTTTTATTACGAAAAGAGCACAAACAAAAAACATTGCGAGAGGAGAGAGAGTATCCCGAAATTGCCTGCAAAATCATAGATATCAAATGACATACAAGTTCTCGCACTTTTCCAGATATTTTCTAACGTCCAATTCATCCCATTCCGTTCGGCAACGGACAGATTCGCGTGTATCAGAAGGAAATAGACTCGCAGCGGGTTAATAAATAACCGGAAGAGAATGAAACAGTCGCCAGAATTAAGCCTCTATATTTCCCATAGTCCTCCGCGCCGAGCTTAGCATTGGACAGTGGATTAGAAATTCAGTTGCGACGTTTTGATCCATACTTTTACTCTGTCCTTTTCTGTCCGCCCCTAATCCGCATCGCTGTCTCCCTCGTTCTTTCATTCGTTCACATGAATATGCAGATCCCGTATTAGGCTGCCAAAAACCGAAGTTATATCTCAGTAGGCCGGCAGTCGATATTGAGATCATTCTATACAGAACGCGCCGAGCTCGACATTGTCTCTTTCAGAAGTGGGACGCATGCAAATTTCGACGATTCCTGAACATTCACTCATACCCTTCGAAACCTCCGAACGCAACTCCACAATATTAAAACCGCATACGTCGACACATATCTTTCGCAAACCCTTTCATAAACTATCTAATTTTGTAGCCTCGCTCTTCATTGGCGTTTTAATGACATTGAAAAACCAGGATTGCTTTTTTTTTGTAAATTACTTAAGGCACGCGATATCAAAGTAAAAGTATTTTCTGTATCCTTAAATGTGCAAATCATTTTTGAAAATTTTATATATCATTTCCCATATTTAAATGTATATTAGCAACTCAGAAGTTCACAGTTATCCAATGTGTTTTAAAATTCTAAATTCTAAAAAGCTATGCTTTCAAATTTACACTGGGGACTGATAAGTTCGTAGTTCGACCTTCTGATTTACAATTATGTGTTGAATATCATAGTAGTAACAATGTAGTACTACTGTAAGCAATCATAAACCTATGTTAGACTACACACCGCAGCAAATTGTTTTCCTTTTGTCTGAATTGTACAGCATAAGATAATAGTAAGTTAAAGTTCAATTCAATTGTCTGCTTTCAAGTATACACTAGTGACTGCTGAGTTCGTAGTTTGATCTTGTGAGCTAAAATTATGTGTTGAATATCATAGTAGTAACAATGTACTACTACCATAAGCAATCATATCTTATGTTAGACTGTATTTCTGCCTCAATTGTAGAGCATAGAACTAGTAGTAAGTTAAAGTTCAATTCAATTTCCTGCTCTCAAGTTTGCACTAATGACTGATGAGTTCGCAGTGTGACCTTCTGATTGAAAATGTTGTTCTGAATATCATAGTAGTAACAATGTAGTACTACTGTAAACAATGATAAACCTATGTTAGACTGATTACAGCAAATCATTTTTTGTCTGAATTGTGCAGCATAGAATAGTAGTAAGTTAAAGTTCAATTGAATTGTCTGCTTTCAACTATACACTAGTGACTGATGGGTTCATAGTTTGACCTGCTAAGCTAAAATTCTGTGTTGAATATCATAGCAATAACAATGTAGTACTACTATAAGCAATCATAAACCTATGTTAGACTGTTATTCTGTCTGAATTGTAGAGCGTAGAACTGGTAGTAAGTTAAAGTTCAATTCAATTTCCTGCTCTCAAGTTTAAACTAATGACTGATGAGTTCGTAGTGTGACCTTCTGATAGAAAATGTTGTTTTGAATATCATAGTAGTAACAATGTAGTACTACTGTAAACAATCATAAACCTATGTTAGGCTGTTATTCTGTCTGAATTGTAGAGCGTAGAACTAGTCGTAAGTTAAAGTTCAATTCAATTTCCTGCTCTCAAGTTTACACTAATGACTGATGGGTTCGTAGTGTGCCCTTCTGATTGAAAATTTTGTTTTGAATATCATAGTAGTAACAATGTAGTACTACTGTAAACAATCATAAACCTATGTTAGACTGTTATTCTGTCTGAATTGTAGAGCGTAGAACTAGTAGTAAGTTAAAGTTCAATTCAATTTCCTGCTCTCAAGTTTACACTAATGACTGATGAGTTCGTAGTGTGACCTTCTGATTGAAAATGTTGCTTTGAATATCATAGTAGCAACAACGTAGTACTACTGTAAACAATCATAAACCTATGTTAGACTGTTATTCTGTCTGAATTGTAGAGCGTAGAACTAGTAGCAAGTTAAAGTTCAATTCAATTTCCTGGTCTCAAGTTTACACTAATGACTGATGAGTTCGTAGTGTGACCTTCTGATTGAAAATTTTGTTTTGAATATCATAGAAGTAAAAATGTAGTACTACTATAAGCAATCATAAACTTACGTTAGACTGTTTTTCGGTCTGAATTGTAGAGCATAGAACTAGTAGTAAGTTAAAGTTCAATTCAGCTCTCTGCTTTCAAGTTTACACTAGTCACTGATGAGTTCGTTGTTTGTACATATGATTTTAAATTATATATTAAATATCATGGTAATAACAATTTAGTACTACTGTAAACAGTCATAAACCTATGTTAGATTGACAACAGCTAATCATTTTTGTTCTGAATTATACAGTATAGGAAAGTAGTAAGTTTAT
>JABXWE010023096.1:0-24928 GCA_014611495.1 Limonius californicus
CCAAAGCGCATCAAAATCGGAGCAATACTTTCGGCTGTAGGAGCGTCACATACGTACATACGTACGTACGTACGTACGTACATACGTACCCACCCACAGACAGACATTTTTTAAAAACCACTTTTTTGGGTTCCTAGAGACCCAAAACGGATATATCCGTTAAAATCTCGATTTCGAAAATTTTCATGATTTCAATACTTACCCTATACCTATAAGGTATGGGAAAGTAAAAATAGTAAATTTTATGATCTGCATTCCGCAAAGGCACAAAAACCACCAACTGGTCCCAACGAAAAAAGAGCACCATTGGCCACGCATTATACCGAAGGCATACCCTCTATTCGTAAGTACCAGATAAGATAGGCATTCAGGCAAATGAAAAACAATAAAGCTGCAGGTCGGGGTGGAATAGTAACACAACTAATAGAAGCAGGAGGTAAAATACCTTTAAGTCATGCGGTAACATTGTTCAACTAATGCTTAGACACGGGAACAATAACCGAATCATGGAAAAATGGCAACGTTGTGCCAACTTATAAAAAACGAAATAAAAAGGACCTAAAAAACTATCGACCGATTTCGCTGTTATACCACGTATGAACTTCTAACCAAAATTATGGTTCTCGAATAAGGAACCGTCTTGACGCCTTCCAAACTCCAGAACAAGCAGATTTCAGAGGGAGCTATAGCACTTTGGACCACATACACACTGTAAGACAAGTTATGGAAAAATCGCAAGAATGTAACCTACTCCTTCCTGTACCTTTTCTTTCTCATTCATTCATACTACCGCCCCTTCCCTAAACCGCTTTCGCATTGCTTCAGGGGGGTGCGTGCGTCCCTTACATACTAACCATTCATGCAATGTGCACCCTAAAACTTAACTAAGTGAAATACGGTTGCCTCAGCCGAGGTTTGAACACGCGGCCGGTTGACCGCATTTCACTGTGACCTCGAGTGGCAGTACGTATTTGCACTGCCCCACCGAGGTTCCTACTCCTTCGTGTACCTAGCCTTCACTGATTATGAGAAGGCGTTCGACATGGTGGAAACGTGGGTGCTGATCAATGCATTACAGAGATACAGAATCGATTACAGGTATATAGAGCTAATCAACAAAATATATGAAAATGCTACAGTGATAGTCTAGATTTCGAAAAGACGAACCCGGTAAATGTAAGAATTAGACAAGGAGATGCTATCACCCCAAAACTCTTTAATGCGCTACTAACTTATTAGAAGATGTCTTTAAAACTTAAAATTGGAAGAACCTAGGAATACTTACTTTTAAGAGGAATACTGAAGCAGCAGAAGTTAGCAAGAGGATTGAGTTAGCTTGGCTGCTTATGGAAAACTAAAATATGTGTTCAAGTTAACAACATACCCGCAACACTTTCAAACTAGAGTATTTAGTCAATGCATTTTTCCAACACTTACATATGCCACGGAAACCTGGTCTCTTAGGTACTGAAAAAGATGAAAGGTACCCAAAGAGCAATATAAAGGTTGATGTTGGAAGTGCCCCACTTCCAACATCAATCTTTCGCCGCGTCAGGATCGAAATTCAATCGATTGGATTGGAAACAAAACCAAAGTAAAGGACGTGGCATAACACATCGCAACCTTAAAATGGCAATGGGCAGGGCAACTTATCCGACCAAAAGATAATAAATTGAGCAAGAAGGTAACGGAATGGATACTAAGGACACGAAGAAGAGACCGCGGAAGACCTCGAACCAGATGGAGAGATGACATCAATATGGTTGCAGGAACACAATGGATGAGTGCGACGACAGATTGAATAGCATGGCGACATTTTATTTGAGGAGTTGTACATTCTGAGATGGAATATTTAAACGCTGAAGATGATGAGATAATATTCAAGATAAGCTTCTTATACGAGAGGAACCGATAAAAATAATTGACAAATACCATGGATCTTTAGTTAACGACAAGAAGTATTTTAATAAAAATAGCATGAAAAGACCAGAGGCTTCTGAAAGATGGATTACAGAAGAATTCTGAAAATATTATAGGTAGACCGAGACACTAACCTACAGATAGAAAGAAGAATACAGAAAAAAGAAGAAATTACATACATTCATTAAAATAAGCAAATTGCAGCATCTGGGACATATTATGAGGGGATAAAAATATCAACTGCTTCAGCTAATCACTGAAAAATAATATTAGCAATTTTTAACAAAAAATCTTCTAATAATGCTAATACGTTAGATTATTGTTAAGCAATTTTTTCTCAGTTTAATCAAAATTTAACCTGTTAAAATCATTGGTTCACCTCATTTTATATAGACTTGCAGTAACAACAATGACAAAAAAGCAAATTTTGCTTTCCATACCTCCACAATTATTTGATTTCCAAAAATACAGTAAATAGCGATTTCGATAGTTGCAAGTGTAAAAAACGAAACCGACGTTGCGAACATTACGTCTGTTACAGGTATCTAAAATAAAACGGTTTTAGAATCATTATATAGGTAGTAGAGTTTCTAATACTTACCACCACAAAACTAAACGCCGAAGTGCAAATAAGAAAGAGACTTGCAATGAATTGGGCCAACAGTTGGTAAGTAAATATATCTTCGACGTTTTCTAGATATCTAGAACATTTTTTAATTTGTAGCCTGGAGACAATAAACAAAGAACATAGAACATTTTAAAAAAATACACAAAATAAAAATGTAATATAAAAGGTAGAAATAAAAACGAAATTAAATTACTCATATATGAGGGGAGTTTCAAATCTTTTTAGACTGAACGACTTAACGAAGTGGAAGACAATCATTAATTTGGTGACTCTGGGAGACATTGTAGCAGGGTGATGAAGTTGGAAATAAGAACATGTATGTTGCGATGCTACGGATAAGCTTTGACTCTGCAGATATACAATCAGTTATATAACAGCAGGTAGATAATCAGATATATAATCAATGGTGTAGGTTGAAACATGGAAGCTTACAAGTGTGAAGCAACTTGCAGATTTTGAATAACGGGCATACAATTAGTCTAATACATAGATTTAGTTTCGATGGAGTGCGTAGACTAATGTGCAAGTAAAAGAAACAATCAAAACAAGATTGCTTATGGCTTTTGGGCACGTGATGAGACGCTCAGAGACTTATCATACGCTACAATTAATCATAAAAGGGAAAATCGAAAGCTTGGTAGAAGGAGAACGTCATGGGTGAAAAACCTAAGGGACTGGTTCGGTAAATCAACTCTATCGCTCAAAATAGCAATCAAACATGATTATTACAGCCAACATGATCGCTAACACCCATTAGTGGATAACACGTAGAGATATAAAGAGGAAGGCATTGTCACCCCCCCTCAAAGAACTAAAGAACGACTCCAAAATAGCCATGGCATGAATGCAACATTCCTAAGCACAAGTTTAATTTTGATTAGCAGAAATGCGTCAAGATAGAAAATGTATGAAACATTAACCCGCGTCAAGAAGACCATCAGAAGTAACCATAGATAAAAACATTGCTCGTTTTGAGAAAATAGTTCTTGCTAATAGAATATTAAAAGTAGTTGCACAGAAACCTTTTTTTTTCTTGTACAATCGAATGGATTGTGTAAGAAATTGTTCACAGCCGCACCGGAAGATTAAAAGACTAAAATGGGAGAACAAAGGAATAAATATAAATAGAGAATCCACTAAATAATTTAATATTTGCCGACGATATAGTGCTGATCACAAACAAATTTGGAGAGCTACAACAGATGCTAGAAGAATTAAATACAGAGTCGAAAAGAATAGGATTGAGGATCAATAAAGAGAAAACAAAATACATGTCGAACATAATTGAAGAAAATCAAGGATGGATAATAATTGATAACGAGAAAATAAAGCAGGTAGAAGACTACATATATTTAGGACAAAGAATAACCAAAGGAAAGCTAAATCAGACAGCGAAGCTAAAAAGAAGAATAAAAGAATAAAACGAGGGTGGAGTGCTTTCGGAAGGTTAAGCTATGTGTTTAGAGGAAAGTTTGAAAATTACCAAAAAGGTCAAGCCTACAATCAGTGCATTATACCAGTAATGGCAGTAATGGCAGAGAAACGTGGCCATTAGCAAGAGCAGTAGTCAACAAAATGAAAATAGCCCAAAGAGGAATAGAGCGGGTAATGCTGGGTATATCTTTGCGCGACAAGAAAAAAAAAACACGTGGATAAGGCAGCGAACAGTTGTGGAAGACGTTGTAATTAAAATAACAAAACAGAAGTGGAGCTGGACCGGACACGTGGCTAGAATGGGTGAAGAAAAATGGTACAAAAAGATCATACAATGGAGGCCATGGAAAGGAAAAAGAAAAAGGGGTCGACCAAACATGAGATGGATTAACGACGTCAAAAAAGTCACAGGCCCAAAATGGATACAGCTGGTACAAGATAGAGAACAATGGAAAACGATAAGGGAGGCCTATGTCCAAGGATGGACGACAGGGGCTGAATAAAGAATAAAATAAGAAGAAGCCCTGATCTGACCTGACCCCTATTTTTACTTGTTTAGAAATCTAGGGGTAAAAGATTTCCGGAAAATTCTGAAATGTAAGCAGTAGTAAGGAAATCGCAAGAAAAATGGTTTTTTATAATGTCTATATTTGTTAAAGTTTTATTAGAAGTGTGTAAGTCCTAATAGAGATTAGGTTATAAAATACGAAACATTCTTCAATCTGTTGTTTTTCTCACCTAGTTTGGTTAGAAAGGTTTGGAACTTCCCTCATATAACAAAAATAAAAAGAAACAGTTTTAATCATTAATCTGCTAGCTGAGTAAAATCCTGAATGTCGGAGTCCTTTATATTAGGTTGAAAATAAGTCCCGCTGATCATATTATGACATGCAAATATTATTCTAATTACAGTTACTTACTCAATAATTGCAATGTGATGTTTTACACAATTTTGGACCTTTGCAATTATTAAATCGTCCAACATGCCGTAATTTTCCAATTCATCCATTGAGGATTGTTGGGAAGTAGAACGTACTAGGTTTCGTAGTTTTTCCCCTAACACCTTTAACTGAGCAGTGCCTAGTATCATCAAACCACAAGCTGAAGTGTCCATATTGGTGTTAGTAATCGTAGCTATAGCACCTGAAGCAGCTCCCCCTAGGTAAATTAGTAAATATACAAAATATGGAATTTGTTCAACATCGTATGGAGTTGGAAACGGCAGAGGCCTCTTGGTACTGTGGTCGAAAACAGGAAATATTCCTAGTAATAATCCAAAAAATATTGAAGGGATATACATTATTCCCGTAATTCTGTTTGCAAGGACAACAGCTTGATTAATGATTTCGTCGTATTGTTTTTCATGGGCCTTGAATAGAGGTTGATCTAGGTCCTTCAGAATTTTGGCAAAAGTCTGCCTACTGAGACAAAATCCTGCGACCTTCATCTGATAACAAATTGCTGCAATATTACAGTAAAGGATAAATGGTCCGCGAGAAAGATCAATGGTTTCAAGAAATAGCAAGAGGCTGGGCAAAATAAATAAGTTTTGAATGAATACAGTCATGAAAAACCCATAGAAGTTGTACAAGAAGGTTGGATTTGCAATGGGCCACACACCGGCTTTCGTCATAAAATATTTTTGGATCTTGAAAGCCTCATCGCTGACACTTCGAGCCATCTAAAAAATATAACTTGCTGTGAGAAGTATTTCAGAAACTTAAATGTATAATTGAAACAGAAGCTTACAGTTGAACAAGCTGGTCTTACTACGACTTTAAATATAATAGCGTTGAGTTTGATCTAAATATCTAGTTAAATAGTGGTCTAATTGTGAATTAATTATTAGACAGTTACTTAGCAACCGGTATTAAACACGTAATTGAGAAATCTATGTGAATATACACAACGGTTTTGTAACTAATTTATTTATGCGCCTAAACAGTTGTAACTAATTTTGTTTTAAAGTAAAGCTTCAATTTTTTGAAATTATGAGCAAATAGTAGTTTCATATTCTTACTAAATCTCATAAAAAAACTTCTACTTATCAGAATCCTAGGGTAAATAGAACAATTTTCAGTAAATCATGAACTAAAATCTTTATAATCAAATATCTTTTACCAAACCCATAAAATGTGTTCTTTAGAGTACTATCAAGGCAAACACACAAGGATATTTCGGTTGTTTACCTATACATTTTTAATTAGAATTTATGTGATCATAAAAGATAATTGCTGCCTTTCGGGCTGCAGAGATAATTGAAAGTTAAATAGTAGAGTTTCTACAGTTCTATGTAATCAATATCAAAATGATTTTTTGTTTCTACTGTTGGAAATAACGGGTACACAATATCTACTGCACGTTATGTAAAAGAATGATAAGAGCTAGATTGGGATGTTTAATATCAAGTTAAGCTATCGGAAAATTTATACGTTAAGGTGAAAAGCAACTTGAGCTAAATTCTTACGATCTTACAGAAAATGAACAGTTGTGTTAGTATTACTATTTGGCGTGTATAATATTTATGTAATTATAACATCTGCAAGAAGCAACGTATAATAATAGATAATAATTAGCGTGACACTCCTTAAGTAGTATAGCTGTACCGTTCAGAAACTTTGCAGATCCGGTTGCTGGGGTGGATTCGTCCACATAGAGTACTGTTTTATCATAGGCACATACAGTGAATTTTTCTTTTTAGTATACACTGCCTATGTATACTTTCATGAATTACGCCTATTGTGTAGGCAACCAACTATACAGACAACTAAAGTATGCTGCGGCCAAAACAATCAAATTAATTCAAGGTTAAAAAATAAAATTATTCTTTCTTTCTTCTTGCGTTTTTTATACAACCACGTACAGTAAAGACGAAAAAGTGGAAATTCTAATGTGGTATCAGAATGGTAACAGCTTAAGAACTGTGAAAGGTTAATTTTCACTAAAATATCCAGAAAGACCTATTCCTTGTATTCGAACCATACAAACAATTGTGGGAAAATTTAAATCAGAAGAATGAGTAATAAATTCCCATAAATAAGAACTAAAAGTAATCACGTTTTAACCGAAGAAATGAAATTAAATATTTTATGCTTCGTTGAAGAAAACCCTATAGTATCACTACGAGAAATAGGTTCACATTTTAATGTTTCTAAAACCTCGGTATTTATAACATTAAAAGAATTTAAATATAAATCGTACGAATTTTCGAATCACCAACAACTATTCGTTGGAGACAAAGAAAAAATAACAATCTTTTGTGAAACATTCTTTAATTTGCGGAATGAAGATGAATACATTTTAAATAAGACAGTTTTTAGTGATGAAGCAACTTTCACAATAAATGGAGAAGTCTGTTATGTGATTTTAAAATTTGCCGCTACACTTTATTAATTCCGTAATTTATTTGCCGCTTCGTAAGAATTAGTATCGCTGGTTTAATTGAATTCTTATTTTGGGTTACTATTTTCGGTATTTTGTTTTGTCTTTCGAAGTTCGAATTATGTTAATAGTCCCGCTCAGAACTCGGTGGGCTCCAGTTGTCCGAAATCTCCATCAATCGGCAACTGTATTTACGTAATATGTTGCAGTGCCGGCTTTTTAGTTTTTTTTTAGTCAGTGGAAGTCAGACCCTTGAAATTGACGGACGCGACTTGTTAGAGAGTTTCCCTCGCGGCGCCCTGTTAAGTATCGTAATACCGTGTGCTGTGGAGCACAATCCAATCGACGTAAAAGTCGGATAAAAAAATTAACAGAGGGTTCGCCTTGTTGTTGGACAATTTGAGTTAATTGCTCCTGTCGAATTCAGTTCGGATCTACGTGAAGTGAAAAGAAAAATAAATCGTACAAGTGTTGTGCCTGAAATTTGGTTCGTTCCGTTGTTCTCGAGAATTTCCCTTCTGTCTGCCCATTACCTGACATCGTTGAAAGCAGTTTGGCCCTCAAATAAAGCAACTCAGTGGGGTTGCTCTTCTCGATTATTCGGATATAAACGAAGTGACCGTGGTGCCTCGTTACCCTCTGGTATTTGAACCCTGCAAGTGCTGTAGTAAAAGCTGTTGCATTTTCATCGCCCGATAACTCCTGTCTGGCATCGCCGAAGTCAACATCTCCCAGGATCAACCATCCCTTTCTTCCCGTTTCTACATGGATTCGACACCTTGATCTTGTGCGAAGCCTTCTCATCCATGAAAGGTAAAAACTACCAAGTTTTGTGCTTGTGGAAAGTAACTTTCGGCTTGGCACGCATATCTTGCAAAATTCAAACGTATTGACCTTTTTTTGTTATATTGATAAAAATATTAACAGTGACTTGAAGCCACTGTTCGTTTTGTATTAATTATATACAGACGCTAATTTTATGCTATTATTTCTGTAAACTTGCGCAACTGGGCTACGCAGTTACTGAAACCATTTAAATGTAGCGTTGGCATCAGCGGCGTAGAGTTGTATGCGAACGTTCGAAATTATTACTGTTTGTGTTCTACGTTATAAAGTTGCCTCTCATTGCTATATATTTTTTTTATATGTTCTGTGCCATTTTTGATAGTTCATTATATATGTGTTAAATTCCGCAAGTCTTTTATTACTGTGTTCTGAATATTTATGTAAGGATTTTGCAAGCTTTAAGATACAGGTAAAGACACAATAAAGGTGAGTCCGATTCCCGTAGCTGTTGGTCCTTGGCCTTTCACAAGAACCTTGTAACCAGCTGGATTTGAAAGGTGGCGCCCACTTATTTCGACGCATCCTGTACACAACTTGAAGCATTTTCTCTATAAGCAATTTCAGCGAACCTTCCCCTACTCCTCTGAGCAAGCCGCTGGCCTTTATCATCTTTTTTTGTTTGCGGGTCCAAGAAAAGCGCGTTTGGCCGTACCGAAAATTTCTTAGCACGCCAACGTGCGATTTTCTCTGCCCCAAAATTCTCGTAGCGAGAATCGGCCCGTAACAAAGTTGGCGCTGTAACGTGAGTCTTTTTTGGCCCGTAACAAGTCAATTCACAAAATTTTCGGTATGTATTATAATTCCTCATCTATCCACTATCCAGTATCCTGATAAACTTATTTCTTAGATATTATTGATGGTAATCTCAATACTGCCAAATTTTTACAGCTATTTGTAACACCTAATTGATTAGACGACCGACAAATAAATTACACTAACTAGGAGCAATACATCCGACTATCATTTACGTCGCAAGGTCCAGGTATCAAGGACAAGATCGACCAGCTACAGTCGAAGAAGGGGGGGTTTGATAAGCCTAGGCGCCACCTGTTTAAAATATACTTATTCTTGAAGGTAACACGAGGTAAAACAGGAATCTTCCTGGATTTCTGACCTACCTTGCTTAAGTAATCATTCAATTTGTCACTAACTAATTTATTTTAACCCAAGACACAATAAAACACAACCATAAATTACTAAATCTCACTTTATGGAAATAATCCTGTAAATAATCTTCATATATATAAGTGAAAGAAGAAATAAATGATAATGGATAACAGTACACCTGCTAAATAAATTATTGCATAATAAAATTAATAAATTTAGATTATTATCGGGAACGCATAATGCGAAAATGCTATAAATTACGAAGCATTTATTCAGCTTCCAACTACAACACAACTCGCGACCAAACCCCTCTAAGTATTCTAAGTTTCTCGAGGCCTCGCGAACCAAATACCTAGATTTAAAATTCCCACACTGATGGAATTCGGTACCGACGCACTCTTAATCAGAATGAATATCTTCCGCACTATTCCCGCTAGTTATTGAATTTTAACCAATAAAAGAAAATTAAGTCTACTGCCGACCATTTGACAAGTACTAACAGAATCTTGTTATAAGAGCACATCTATTAAGACAAAATGTAAATTCAAGTGAAATTAAACTTCCACTAATTAAAGTTTACTTAGTCAGATTATTAAATTATATATATAAGTAAAAGATTTACCACGATTCTTTTCTGGTAGAATTATAATTTTCTGAAGCTCCCTCGTATCGTCGAAATTGTAAAATTTGAATATAATAGGATCTAACACACCTGGTTATCTGATTACCGCGTCCTCCACCTGGTGCATGTGCTCGCTGCGATGGAAGATAAGTCCACTCGTGTCGAATTCCAGGATCTCTTTGATTCTTAATAAATGGTAAAAAGGTAATTTCGGCCAAATTCTAATTCCAGCCTACTCGCCTAAATAATTTTAATAGTCTTAGAAGTGAAACAAGAGAAATTGGATTTTCTATCCTTACCAACAGATGTAAACTGGCGAAAGAACTCTCTCAAAAGATTTGCACACAGATTGGGATTACTCCCTGGAAATCATATCTCTACTATAGATACTTAAGATTCCCTAAAGTGTCTTGAACATCAAATCGGAAAAACTTCCCAAGCCTTACACGACTTCTAAATTAATTTAAGACACGTGCACCTTCTTTGAGAACTCGAACATTTATATCGTTAAACGGAAAACCCAATATTCACCATTTCCTGAGTCGGAAGTATACATGTAAATGACACGAAACTTCCACAAGGTCAAATTTTGAATTAGTCAAAATCGAAGTACGCAATCCAAAATGCTGCACTGAGAATTCAAACACAAATCAACCAGGCGCAAGAATTCGCACGTTAGCTATTAAGGAACGACATCATTCCGGCAATAGATAACTTAAACATCGATGCCCCGTGGTTTCAGAGATGGAGCCTCTCCGCATTCCAAGAATGCTATAAGAAACTTTCTAAACGACAGGTTTCCAGGACGTTGGATAGGAAGATTCGGTCCTATACCGTGGTCCCCGCGTTCTGCAGATTTGTCCCCCAATGACTTCTTTGCTTGGGGATATCTGAAATCAAGAATTTATAGAAATATTCCAATACAAAGTATTGATGGATTAAAAGATCGCATACGTACCAAATGCAATAGCTTGAATCCCGACTTTTTTGCGAATTCTGTGCGTGCTTTTCAACACCGTTATGCAATTTTGTTTTATTAACTATTTGTTTCCATGTTTTCCTGTTTACTATCTTCTCTCTGCAATTTGTAGCTGCCATCTGTTGCATATCTTCTATTACTTCATTGGACCACGTTATCCTGGGTCTTCCTCTAGGTCGGTTTTTGCAGGGCCTCCACTGTATGATAGTTTCTGATATGCTTCCTTCGTCTTTCATTATATGCTTTAGCCATCTAATAAGTTGTGCCTTTACGAACCTTATATGTTCTCACTTTATAGGGTCTCTTAGTAATTCACGGTTCATTCTAGCTCTGATCTCACCATCATTGTTTCTTATCGGGCTTTGTTCTTAGTGTTTTCCGTTTAAAGATCCTTAATTCCGTTGTCTCTTTATTTGTAAAACGCATTGCTTCTGCTGCGTAGATAACTACTGGTGTTATTAAACTTTTGTACGTTTTCATTTTTGTTTTGATTTATTTGTCTTTTAGTAAGTTTCCGTTTGCGCAGTATGCTCTGATGATGTATTTTTTGTTTTCTTTCAAGTGGATACTTCTTTCATTATTTCTGTTTAGTTGTGTATACCTAGATAGTTGAAGTTCTCCACTTTTTCAAATGTGTAGTTGTCTATCTTCAATTTGTTGTTTCTTGCATCTTTTACTTTTCTTTGACACGTCATGAATTTGGTCTTTACTTCATTTATCTTTAATCCTACATCTTTTGTCTTGTTCTCTATTGTTCTGAAGGTATCAATTAACTTTCTCTCCGTTCTTGTGATTATGACGACATCGTCTGCGCAGGCTAGTACCTGCATTTCTTTGCTTATTATTGTTCCATTGTATTCTATGTTTCTCAATACTTTCTCCTAAATAGTATTGAACAGTGTTGCTGATAGCGCGTCGCCTTGTCTTACGCCTGTATTGATTCTGAATGTCTTCATATCTCCTTCTGGTGTTCTAACACAGTTTCTCGTTTCTTCCATTGTCATTTGTATTAGTTGAGTCAGTTATCTGGTATTTTCATTTCTCTCATTGCGTTCATTAACTCTTTCCTGTTTACTTTATTGAAGGCCTGTTGGAAGTCAATGAATAGAAGGTAGATGCCAATATCATGTTCGTGACTTTTCTCCAATATCTGCTTTATTATGTGATGTGCATCCATGATGGTAGTTCCAGATTATCTTGGTTATATATTTTGTTAGTCGCCGGTGTACCAGTATCGATCAAATTTTATATGTTGTATTGAGTAGCGTAATCCTTCGATAATTCCGACATACTTCAGATTCATCTTTCTTTTTTATGGTAATTATCAGTTCTTCTTCCCATTCTTGGTATTTTTTCGTGTTTCCACACTTGCTTTATTACTTCATACATTCGTTTATGTAGCGTTTCGCCTCCATGTTTTACCAGCTCTCCGTTTAACTCGTCTTTCCCTGGGGTCTTTCCATTTTTTTTATTACGTTTCTGAATTCTCCATATGTTGGTTCTGGTATTTAGTTGTCGATATTGTCTGTTGCTTCCTCTTCTTTCTGCTTGTTTCCCTCTTTTTCTTCTTAGGGTACGTTCAGGAGGTTTCGAAAGTGTTGCTCCTATATTTCTTTTATTTTATCAGATGAATGTTCCATTTGTTAATTGTTTGTTCCATGTTTCCTTTGTCGCTTTTCATCGCTCTTGATTTAATCTGATAATTTATTTTTTGGTTTCGTATTTTCTTGTATAGGGTCTTTGTGTAGTTGTTTCTACTGTTGCTTTCCATTTCGTCCATCTTTTCTTTTAGCCACGTATTATTTTTGTTTATATATCTTATTTGCTTCTTTTCTATATTTTTTGTAGTCATTTGGGTCTTCTAATTTCTTTGATCTTAACCATTTTATTCTTGTTTCTCTATTAAGTTTATTTATGTCTTCACGTTCACTGTCACAGCATTCTCTCCAGGTTTTTTTTCTTTGTATCCAATTATTCTTTGTGCACTTGTTATTATGCTTAGTCGTATGTTGCTCCATTGCTGATCTATGTCTGTGAATGGTTCCTTTTCTTCTATTTGTTTAGTTCTTCCGTCGTGTATCTCTCCCGTATTCGTTCGTCATTCAGTTTTCTATTTTCAGGTTTCTTTCCTTAATTTTTATTTTTCGATATTTTTTTTGTTTCATATCTGTTATTATTAGGTGGTGGTCGGTGTCTGCATCTGCGCCTCTGTATAATCATATATCTCTTACGAACGTTTCCCTTCTTTTTTGGTGAGCAGGTGGTCTCTTTGATTACCTTCTTCGGCATTTTGTGTAGTTTCTTATGTTTGCATTTTGTGCTGCTTATTATGAGGTTGTGTTGCTGCTAAGTTATACAGCCCTTCCATTGTTGTTGGTGTGTTCATTAATTGTCTGTTTTCCAGCTACGTTGTTTATATAATCTGCTATCCCAATTTAGACGTTAAAGTATCCTAGTACCAAAACTGTATCATATTTAGGTGCTTTTTCGAACAGTTGTTAAAATTTGCTATAGAATTGGTCTTTTGCATTCTCGTTGGCTACCTCTGTTGGTGCATATGTATTTATTATTGACAAGTTTGTTGGTTACATCTTAATTCTCAGGTAGGATAATCTTCCATCTAGAGGTTTAAACTGCAATATATCGTCTCGTAGTTCACTGTCCACAATAAATCCTGTGCCATTTTTCTTTGTTTATTTTCCCCTGAATATAATATTGTGTATTCTTTCTTATTAATTTCTTCCCCTGCTTGCCACCTTGTTTCTTGTAGAGCTGTTATATCTAATTCATGATGCTTCAGTTCCTGTGCTACTTCTTCCATTTTGCAGCCCCTAGGAGTGTTTCTATGTTCCATGATCCTATCCTTATCGTGCCTTTTATTTTATTTTTCTTCTTTATTACTGTTGTTACTATATCTGTTTTACGATATTTTGCCTTTTTCATTGCGTAAGTCAGTAAGTTATTATATCAAAAACATCAACTCATAAGCGACTACATGAAGTACTTATAAGTAAGCAGCGATTAAAAAGTTTTCAAATTATGGTTGGCTGTGAGTGCTAGAAGGCATGTCGTACTGTCATGTTATATACCAGACATATGATGTGTTTATTTCTTCAAATGTAAACACAAGCAAAGTGAACCTCAAAGCGTATCTCGTCGTAATTAAACGCATTTTAAAAAGTAAACAAGTAAAGACATTTAAATAAGTATATATTTTTGGCAGGCGAATAAATTATTTTAATTTGACAGTTGTTTAAATGTTGTTTTATAATTAGGTTTCAGACATACAAAAATGTGTATACCCCACCCTTATTTGAAAACTTTCTGATTACGTGTTAGAAGGCCGATAGCATTTGAAACGGTAGAAATAGGCAACCCAAATACATTTAGACGTCCGAAATAATTTTTTTACCGTTACCTACGAATGTTCTGTAGCACAAAACTTTATCTAAAATGGTTTACATTTAATATGTGTGTACGTTATCTAAATATTATATTTATATTACTATTATTACATTAACGGGAGAGTCCCTGAAAATAGACAATCCAAAATACTGCCTTATCTAAGTTTTTACTGACGTTATTAGGAGTTAAAAATCCCTATTTGATATACTATTTGTTATTTTACGCTATTGAACTTTTAAATAAAGTAAGCATGAACGAAAACAAGGTTTTATTTATAAATATCTAAGTTTCAGTATTATATAAATATAATAAAAACCAATGTCGATTCCCACAAAATTCTGCGAACTAAAAATAATACATAATACCGTCAGTAAAAATTTTAGACCCTTCTGATATGTACTTTAGGTTGCCTACTTTTTTGAATAGTAGTCTCGCATTCTTCTATGGATTACCCTGCATACAGCGAAACTTGTTTAAGGCGGCATTTGAAGGGCCCGTTTGATTTTCGACTTGGATAGTGGATCTTATGCAAGTTGGAATTTTCATTTTGAGATATTGTACAATCGTTTACAATGTCAAATTTATTATGAGTAAGTACGTAATAAAAAATGTGAGCACATTTAAATATACATTATGTAGTACATAGAGGTGTGTATGTTTGCCTGAATCGAAAAGTTTATTGTAAGCTTCAAATTTGAGGTAAAATTGGTTACGACAGATTTTAGCCATGTAATCCAATTATTAGAAATGTATTTGATTAAAAATTGATCTAAAAGTGAATAGTTTTTCAGTTTTGAACAGGGAGTATTTTTATGAAAATATCGATGTACGTATCCTTTCCATGTTAGCGTTACAGTGGGGTACAGCTGTATTTCACCGTCAATTTGTACAAAATGACTAATAACATACAGGGTTTTTATTATTCAGACTTACAATTTGACTGTGGAAAACACAATCAAGTTTACTGCGTTACAATGTTATAATTATTACAACTTCTGTTTGCATTTGGGTTGTTGGTGTTGGTTCTTCACTTCGACAGTTTACTTAGGAAGTGCGTCGCAGCTCCCTGACGTAAAACTTGTAGAAGGAATGCATACCAACGAAGAGGTGTTTCTTTACCACGGCTTAACGTATTCAATTTTTGCTGATAATTGGGTTGCATAATCGCTAGGCGTAAACAATTCCATTACCCTAGTAAGATTCAAGAAGTAATTAAAAATTAGTATTATTTCTTCTCTTGACCGGTTACTTACAAAAAAATTGGATACAATGCTGCGGTTCTGAATTAAAACTAACTATTTATTGCCCGACACTGGTTCTTTATTCTAATCTAAACACATGCTTACAGTATAAGAACATAAAACAGAATAAAAAAACAAAAAATTATTAAATAAATTTTAATCAGAAATTTCAAATGTTTCCAATTTAACAACGCCCGTAATCGTTGAAAATTATGGTTAGAAACCTTAGCCTTAGAAATTAATATAATGTGTGTATAAGTACAGCTGCAGTATTTTAAAATCAACTTTTTTATTAAAAGCAGATAGATATGTTAAAGGTTTTTTGACCTGCAATTTACAAGAAATGTAAAAATGATATAATGTCTCTGTAATAAGACTTTTTTACAGGCAGGAAAATTATTAATTAGGAAGTGCGTCGTCGTTGATACGAAACTTGTATGCGAAATACAGCTATTCGAAGAGGTATTTCGCAGCGGTTCAGCACCGGAAAACAACATTACACCTCTGTTGCTAATGAGGTTGCATACGTATCAGGCGCATACACACACCGTTGTAAGATTATTATTGTACTGGGTGGAAGTTTGTTAAAATTGAATATCTATAGTTCGAAGATACAGCTGTACTTCATTATTTATGTGTATGTAATTGCTAACTCGTTAATAGTAAGATATAGGATGTTTCAAAAAAATAAGATGACTAATGGGTGTTTTTCAGATGTTCTTACTTGTGTACTCAGTGACATGGAAATCGCAACAAGAAGGGGTACGAATTTTTTTACGAAACTTGGCAGAAACGTTTAACTATTAAAGGTAGCAATTGATTACAATTTCATTCATATGGATCAAGTGATAGTGGCTTATTTGACAGTTCTTTCAGTTTTATCTAACAATTTTATCAGGTATATGTTTTGCGAGATTTTGTTCAGTTCTTTATTGTTTTCGCTTTTGATCGTTTGTTTTAAGGGTGTGATCATGCCTAGAGTGCGCCAACGTGGAAATTACCGCCAATTAAGCGAATTCGACAGAGGTCGTATTGTTGGTTTGCGCGAAGGTGGTTTCTCGTTCAGAGAAATTGCAAATCGCCTTAACCGGAACCAATTCACCATCAGGCATGGACTAGGGAGGGTCAGGAACGTTGCAGAAGAGGAACCGGGGGGCGAAGAACAAATGAGGTGCAGGACCGCCATCTTTGACTTATGGCAACAAGAGACCGATTCTCCAGTATCAGATCAATTGCCGATCAATGGTTAGCTAATGAAGGTCGTTCTGTAACCCTTCGAATGGTTTACCGCAGAATCAGAGCTTTCGACTTGCAATCCTGTCGGCCACATCTTGTGTTACCACTAATGGCTCAACACGACAGCAACGTTTGGAGTGGTGTAGGTTGCGACTGCACTGGAACCTTGAGTGGCATAGGGTGGTGTTCAGTGATGAATCCCGATTCTGTTTGGGAATGCATGATGGCCGTGTGAGAGTCAGACCAACACGTGGGGAACGTCGCAATGTTGAATTTTCTATTGCGAGACATGTGCACCAAACTGTGGGGATTATGGTATGGGGTGCTATAACTTATGGGAGTAGGTCTCGTTTGTTATTCATCCGAGACAATATGAACGCCCAGCGATATGTGGATGAGACGGTAGAACCCCATCTTCTTCCATTTCTTCAGCAGTTGGAAGACCCACTTTTCCAGCATGATAATGCCCGTCCCCATATTGCAAGTCGTTCTACGGACCGATTTGCAGAGGATAATGTCAATCTCTTGCATAGCCACCCCGATCTCCGGATCTTTCGCCCAGCGAGCATGTTTGGGACATTATGGGGAGAAGACTGAGGAACTTGCTGCATCCTCCGCAGCCGCTGCAAGCTCTACAGCACGAATTACAGGTTGCTTGGGACACAATACCTCAAGAGGAAATCCACCATCCGCTATAATCGATGCTACGAAAAGTAGGGGAGTGTGTAACCAATAGGGGGGGACCAACCCTTTATTAATAAAAATTATGTTTATATTCTGTTCTTTATGTTTAAAATTTTAACCAATTGCTACCTTTTAGTAGTAAAAAAGAAATTCCTACCCCTTCTTGGTGTAGCGATTTCCATGTCACTGAGTATATTTGGTAGATTTGAAGGGTGCCAGCATTTTACATATCGTTACAGCATGCATATGATGATGTAAAATCGTATTGCTTTATATGCATGCTAATAGCGAACTAGTGAATAGTAATACAATATTTCTATTCAAAAATGTATCATAAATAGTTGCATATTTTTATTATAAAATTTAAGTGATCATCGCTAACACACCGTCGCATATATAGGCTTGATTTTAGCAGTACGGAAAAGTTTTAATAGGCGATTTTAAATTACAAATTACAAATACTACAGTAGCAGTAGAAAAATAGTTCTCGTGTTGGACGTATACAATAACCTTTTGAAATATATGCTAAATGAGTAAAAAATATTTGAAAAATACGTATTTTATAGGGGTCAATATAAAATATAGGTTCTATGCTATAAAAGTCATATAAACAAAATTTCTACACAGTTTTCACTTTAGCAATATAATTTGAATTGGTAGGAAACCATAAACATATCGAACTATTACTAAATTGTTTCTGAAAAGAGTAGTTTCCCATCTAAAACAAAAAAGAAACTTGCTTGCTTGCTTTGAAAGGGCGAGATCTAGGACGCGGTTTTCCAAGCATCTCTATGCACTTAGGCCAAATTTGGCCCATTGTACACCCTAACTAAGAATTTTGCCAATCAGAAACTTAATAATTGCAAAAACTAATAAAAGTAGGCAACACACAAAACGATGACAAATCCGGTAATGTCAAAGCAAAAAAGTTAAGCGGATTACTACCCTTTTGTTAAATACAATATCGTTTTACTAGACTTCCTAGACAGGCAAGGGCGTATCCAGAGGGAGCAAAGGGGATAGGCGCCTCCCTTTCAAGGTGGAAGACACTCAGAGAAGTACAAGAGCATCCGTGTTTTTAAGGATCACTTCGTCAATATTGTTGAAGCATTAGAGACATTAGCTGAAGAGGGTAATGCAGCAACAAGAAAAAATGTATATCTGGAATCCGTAGCAAATACACTTTAATTGAAGGCACTTGACATAGTTAAAGCTAACCAGCACATTCAAATTGTTCTTGCCACGCTAAGAGAACACCGGGAAGATGCGGAGAACGTCACAGCTGACGTTTTGAAAAAACCAGGAGACATTTCAAAGCATTTGAATGTTGATATAACCGCCAGTCGCGTTGCTGGCCGACAAATGCATAGAAGCAACCCTTCGGCCGGAAATCCATCCAAATGTTGGAAAAGGTCTCAAATAATTCCTTACTTGGATTCCATCGTATCATCTTTAGAAGTCAGATTTTCTGCAGACAAATCGCCTGCATTATCATTCATACACAACAGAAGAGATGTTTCATTGGAGCAATGGAATGAAAGTACTACATCTTGTGCAACTTTTTACAATTTGGAAGGCATCGAATGAGATAGGGAACTGTACTTTAAAATGTGAAATGAAGTAAAAGAAGGTTTTAAGAAAGAGCAAATTGTTTTTTCCAACCATTAGAAAGGCGCTACTGATTTTGCTTTCACAGCCCTGCACAACAAGCACTATAGAGCGTTCTTTCAGCTCCCTTCGCCGAATTAAACCATGACTTAGAAGCACTATTGGTGAAAGTAGGTTAAATAGGTTAGCCAATTAGTGGAAGTTGTAGTTAGCAAATTTGCAACTAGTCCTCGCAAACTACTGTTCAAATATAAATTTTATTAATAAATAGTGTTTTTCTTCTGTATTGTAATTATGTATCATCGCATGCCACCCCCCATAGCCCCCTTCCGCCATGAAAGAACTTGGATTCAGAAAGCTGCCTCCCCTTGCGTTTTGAGCTGGATACGCCCCTGTAAGGTAATTGCTATTGAACATTTCTGATGCTAAGTACCTCTGCAAAATTATTGCAATGCATTATTTGACTATAAAATAAACTTCTATTTGTAGTACTTTTACAGAATATTATGTTAACCAGTATTACACACATTCGACATAAACATAGAAATAGTGGAAAATACCTACTCTTTATTGTAATTAGTGTTGGGGAATTTACTTTTGTAAATTTTGCATGATTAAATTTTGGGAAATATTTCGGAAAATTTATGAATGAATTGAAACTGTATTGAATTTTCCTTTGAAATGATATAAAATACATAATCATTAGCATCCATTTGGATTTCCTTCTCATCGACAGCCTTTTGTCCCACTGCTGGGAATCGGCCTCTCTTCTGCCACGTATTTCTCCTCAGCGATAAGGTAGAAACATGGGGGACCTGCAGTTTAACGTCCAATCCGAAGGACAGAAATTCCAGAGAAGGTTTTTAGCATTAAGATCCCACGGTTGCAAGCCGGATTGGGAAATTGTGTGAGGTGAGTTGCAGACAAGATTTTTATAAATCTGTATAGTATTGCTTAGGTTTCGAACTCAAGCCGGAATCGAGCCAGAAAGCGAGCGCTCTATCAACTGAACTACCACCACACACTCTCCTCTCCTAACATTACCTGTAATAAATTTTAAATTAGCATAAATTACAAAATATTTTTATTATAACCTGCCAAATTTGCCTGCAACACAGTGTATGCATATACCGCGTTTCCCACTCACCTTCACACTCTTCATCTTTCTTATTTGTTTTCTGATCGATTTCAAATTTTGTTCAATTATATTACTCTTTAAAGTAGATATTTTTACAATTATTTTTAAATAATTTTACTGCAAATCAGCAGCCTACTACGATCAACAATAAATGCAAAAAATTGAAAAATCATGGTAGGCCTAGTTGTATGGAAAAACGTCAGTAAGAAGTAATCAGAACCATAAAAATCGCCGAAATAAAAAAAAAATTATAATAATTTATAATATCACAATGATACATTAATTAAAATTACAATTTTGTCTTGATAAATGGTGCCATGAAAAACAAAAAGTTTATGAACCGTCAATAAAATGTATGAACTCTAAATTATGCATCCTGTAAATTTAAATAGCAAGTTAATAATAATAGCCGCCTTAAAGGGTAGTGTAATTGACAGCAATTTGAAATCGATCGAAAAACAAATAAGGAAGATACAGGGGTGTGAAGGTGAGAAGTGAAAGACACTGTATACAATACTTCTTCCTCCTCTTCGAGTGCTTTATCTCTTACGAGACGTAGCGATCTTTTCTCCTATGCCTGCGTTGCGCTTTCAGACTGCCACAGCTATAGAGGACCTATAGCTTAATGTAGGCTCCGAACCATGGGAAGTGCAATCATTTCTACTCCAGAGAAGATTTACTAGGCAGAATACCTCGCTGGTTTGCATTGCCTTGCGAGGGAGAACGGCCGTTAAAAATCCGATGTTCCGGTACTGGGAATTGAACCCAGGACATTCAGAGTAGAAGTCTAACACGCTAACCTCTAGCCCACGGCCGCCTCAGATGTGGTATTAACTTAAAGACTTGAAACATAAAAATTAATGCTAAAAACAAATTCGTATACTCTATTTATACAAAACCTACACAAACAGATATCACAATACCACAGGACTCATGTCACCATAAAACACATAAATTAGCAGCCTATAGTTCCCCTAAGTAACAGTGATTACACCAAAGAGAATTCGATTATTAATTTGCACACAGTAATGGGTACAAAACAAAACTGATTGACACGCTAATCAAGAACGAAGATTATAAATTAGCAATTCAATGAATATATTTAAAAGACTGCTCTGAAAAAGTTAAATATATTTCAATTCCATATTTCGGTGATATATCGGAGAAAATTGCTATACCTATAACCAAAACAAGTATATTTAAACTAATTTATAAGCAAAAATACGCACTCGACAATGTCAAGGGACATACCAAACTACTAAAAATAATATAAAAGAAGCAGATATGGAGGCACTAGGTGAAAAAAAAGGAAGAGGAAAAATATAAATGGCAAATGAAAGAAAATACAAGAAATGAAATAAATAAGAAGAAAGAACTATATCACAGATCGTTAAGTACAAAATCGGAAACAGATCTACGACATTATAAAGAACAAAATAGAGATGTTAAACGAATGGTGCACAAAGAGCCTGCTCATATGTAGATTTATAATTGGTGCAAGGAGTTCGGAAGCCTGGAAAATGATAAAGACACTAGGAATAGACTCAAATGAAAAGGCGCATATAGCGTACATTACGGACAAAGAGTGGAGTATTACTACAGAAATTTACTGACAGAACAAACACAAGAATTCCTCATAAACTTAGGAAAAGATACTGAAGAAGGACAGGAGGAGCAGATCACAATTACAGTTGAGGAAATTAAAAAAATCTCTGCTCCATGAAGAACAACAAGGAAGCTGGACCCGAAGGAATTGCACCTGAATTTATTAAATATGGGCCTCCAAAACTGTTTACAATGCTAAGGAATATCTTTCAACGAGTAATAAATGGAGAAGACATGCTCGACGAATGGAAAAGCGCTTATATGACATCAGTTTTCAAGAAAGGTAGTAGAAAAAACTGTGAAAACTACAGAGGCAAGTGTGATTGCAACAATGGGGAGAATATATGGGAAAATCATAAGAAACAAGATCGAAACCTGAACAGAAGGGAAAGTAGGAGAAGAGCAAGCGGATTTTACAGTCGGAAAATCATACATAGATCATATTTATATCTTACAACAATTAATAGAAAAGAAACGAGCAAAAATAAATCTATTCACTTAGCATTTGTAGATCTCAGGAAGACTTACGACACAGTACCGGGAAATATATTATGGAATGCTATGAAGGAAATGGAAATACCCGCAACACTTATCAAAGCCGTACAGAATTTGTATAAAAATAACACAATCAGTATAAACAATTTAGAAAACTGATAAGTGACTTTCAAACATCAAAAGGTCTACTACAAGGTTGTTCTACCTCACTAACCTTATTCAAAATATTTCTAGAAAATACACTGCATACCCTGGAAAAGGAAATATGAAGGCATGGGAGTGCCAATCAGAGACGAGCACCTCTATACTTTATGCTTTATCGATGATGAAGTCGTGATAGCACAGGATGAAGATGATTTAAGCTTCATGTTACGAAAATTGAAAGAGGAGTACACAAAATCCGGCTTGGAAATAAACTATAACGAAACAAAATATCTGGTAGTAGGAGAGGATGAAAAGGAACATCTACAGATAGAGGACAACGTCGAAATAGAAGGAACAGAACAGTTCAAATACTTGGGGTTCACGATAACTAAGAATGGAACAACAGAGGAAGAAATAAACAGTAGACTTGGACAAACAAGGGTTTGCATTAAACAGCATTTTCCAGTAATATGGGATAATCTTATCTTGAAAAATACAGAGACCAGAATATTCCATGCTATAATTGAAAGTATCATCGATGGAAATGGCATAGTGTCGACGGTGCTGTGGCATTACAATGTTAGATAGAGTGAGAAATGAAGAAATTCTTACAAGAATGGATGTAGGAAAGAATATATTATAATATATAGAGGAGAAAAGACTCATATGGTACGGAGATGTAAGAAGAGCAGAAGACACGACATGGATAAAAAGACTTACAGACTTCCTCTTGGGACGAAGAAAAAGGGCCGACCGAGAAGATTTGGGCGAAACGAAGTGGACGAGGCAATGGAAAGAAGAGGATTAGAGGAAGGAGCGTGGGAAGATCGAGAAGAATGGAGAAACTGGCTAAGAGAAGGAAGACAGCCACAGCTGTAGAAAATCCTTTACATATATTATATATATACAGGGTGTATCAGAAATAGGTACAAATATTTAAACCAGTAATAGATTGGCTCAAGAAGAATTCAACGGTACTATTCATTTTTCAAAAATCATTAAGTTTATTTTTTTTGAATTACAAAATAAAATAAAATTTTGTTTGAGAACTGCTGATACATAGAAAATGCATTTACGCTGTAGAAGGTTATTACCTAATTATAAAGTAAATCCAAAGTGGCAAACACGTAAAAACTTGTCTGGCTTGTGATAACAACAATAGACTGAGTAGAAATTACTGACCTACCTAATAGTATTGGTTTGTGGCAGGTGATAAGAAATTTTTTTGCACTTCTATCTTCTTTGCATAACATGTCTTTGAACTCAAATTTTTGTTATTATCCTGCGGTACTCAAACAATTTTCAATTATTATTTTCTCATATTTTAAGGGTCCCATTGCCAAAAAAATGTTTTTTTCTAGATTGTTGTAATCTACCATCGGATTTAATATTTGTACCTATTTCTGATACACCCTGTATATACAGTGTGTCTCACTGTAGACTGCACCACCCCAGTATTTTGTTTATATATTATCGATTCAAAAAATTTCTTTTTTCTGATTATACCTCTCACTAAACTGTAATTTTAGGGTATGTTACTTTCCCTTCACGGTGAAATGCTAGCCTACTACGATTTAAAATAAACAGCAAAATTGAAGAAGTCGTATTAGGGATTTTTTACAACAAAATTTTGTTAATAAAAGTTGTTCAGAATCGTTCGAATAAGCTAAATCCAAAATTTCATTACAATAAAAAAATATTGAAGTCCAAGATGAATTTTTTAGAAAAACAAAATTTTCAATATTTTTTGTTTGTAATGAACTTTTATTAACAAAATTTTGTTGTAAAAAAATCCCTAATACGACTTCTCCAATTTTGCTCTTTATTTTAAATCGTAGTAGGCTAGCATTTCACCGTGAAGGGAAAGTAACATACCCTTAAATTACAGTTTAGTGAGAGGTATAATCAGAAAAAAGAAATTTTTTGAATCCATAATATATAAACAAATTACTGGGGTGGTGCAGTCTACAGTGACACACACTGTATATAAAACAACAAAAAGCATTTTCAATACCTTATTCAGGGCAATAGGTAGAACTAACGATTTGTTAAAATCAAGTACTGTTCATATTGTAATTATGTATACGTAGGTCAAACAATTAGACATTTTAATACCAGATACAAAGAACACAACGTGCTGTTGCCCTAGCTACAAATGTTTATAAGATGAAATGCTTTGGAAAATGACATGTAAAATGTCAAAATACGTATACAGCAAAAAAGCAAATAAATCCTGCAGAAATTGAGTCTATTATTATTTTTAAAATATAAATATGAATTTCAACGAAGCAAGCAAGAATCAATTAACAAATATTGTTAAACCATTTGCATAAATAAATACATGTTTAAATCATTAACATTAATATATAAATATCGTTCTTTTGTTAGAATGTTACTGCAAAATATAAAAATATTATTTTTTTGAATAAATTAAATTAATCATACTTGTAAAGTA
>JABXWE010023097.1:0-33914 GCA_014611495.1 Limonius californicus
AGTAAATAAATACCGCTTGTAATAGTTTATGTAGGTATGAGCAAATATGTCAAAAAAACCATTCAAATTTATTAAAAAATGTTCCCTTAAATCACTATTTTCAGCTTGATCCTGGGTGTCTGTACTTGTACCCGGTTGTGGATTTACATCCATCGCGCCCGAAAAACTAAACTAAAAACAAAATCAAAACTTTCTCTATTGAATGCCTAACGCTAATTATTATTTATAATAAATTATTCAATTACTTATACAGGGTTATTCAAATTCGACCGGCACCATTGGAATCTCGCTTATTATAAGAGATAGAGATTCGTTTAAATTGCGGCAAAGTTGCGGGATTTTATGATTATTAATAATCTGGAATGAAAATTGAAGTAGCTGCTTTTGTTTCGTAAATATGGACAAAAAACGAAAAAAATCGATTTTTGTTTTTCGACTCTTATTCCTTTATTTACAAAAATTTTAAAAATCTGAAAACACTTTTCCACAGCAACTTTTTCTTCTGGATATTGCTGTCTAATCATATTTGCAATAGCACGTTTCGTTTTTCTGGAACCGTCATCAACTTCATTTTTTTAAATAGCGGCGCTCTTTTGTTTTGGTGCCATTTTGTGGCATTCATTTTTCTGATTTCAAAAATGTATAACACTCTAGCATTCGCTCTTCATTATAATACAAAAATTTGCAAATTAGTAAATTATTATTACTAATAAGGGTAACAGCTGTAAAACAAAAGACGGCGTAACTCTAAAACAAAATAGAAATAGACACTTCTAGTCGAAACAAAAGCGCAAGCAGTTGTAGTTTGACAAGCTCAAAAGTGATTCATCTTATTGGTAATTTGTAAAATTTCATTTGAGATATTTACAAAATGGTTTTTTCAAATGAAGAGAAATGTGATATGATACAAGCGTTTTATACTTGTCATAAAAATGCCTTACTAGCCAGCAATCGTTATTTAGGAATGTGTCCAGAAAGGGAACAACCAAATAGAAGATTTTTTAGAACTGCATCGAAATTTAAATGAATACGGCTCATTTAATAAACCTCGTGAAAATTACGGAAATAGAGTTTTAGAAGATAACACTGAAAACATTCTACAAGAGGTTTGATTAATTTGCAATTTTTAATTATAACATTTTTGTAATCTATAATAATTTTAGATAAACAATAATCCTACCGCATCCACAAATGAAATAGCTTTAAATTTAAATTTGCCACAAACAACAGTGTGGAGAGCGTTTGAAAACAACCATTACAAACCATATAAAATTCATATTTGCCAATCTTTAAGACCTGGGGATAATCTTAGACGTTTAGAGTATTGTAACTGGTTATTACAAAAAATTAACGATGATGACAATTTTTTAAATAATATATAGTCAGATGAAAGCAAATTCACAAATCGAGGGCTATTTAACCGAAACAATGAACACTACTGGGCTGTAGAAAATCCTAGAGAGTATAGGGAAGTAAGAAACCAAGTACGTTTTGGTTTGAACGTTTGGGCAGGAATATTGGGAAATCGAATTATCGGTCCATTCATTTATGAGGAAAATTTAAATGGAGAGCGGTACCTAAATTTTTTAAGAACACAGTTGATGGAGTATTTAGAGGACATTCCTTTGCGTCAATTACCCCATGTGTGGTTCCAGAAAGATGGCGCCCCTCCCCATAACACTGTTGCAGTTAGAGCGTTCCTTCACCAGGAATTTCCAAATAAATGGATAGGTAATGCAGGTGCCGTAGAATGGCCAGCAAGGTCTCCTGACCTATCGCCTCTCGTTTTTTTTTTATGGGGAACTTTGAAAAACGGAATCTATAAACAATGTGGAAGATCTTCGAGCAAATATTATTAATGGTTTTGCTTCGCTTCAAAGAAGAGATATTCATAGAGCAGTAAACAACATAAGAAGAATAATTTTATGTTTACCTGAAAATGGGTTGCAGTTTGAGCATCTTCTTTAAGATTTTTAGTTGTTTTTTCGTTAGTTTCTTTTTATTTTGATCAATAAAATTTTAAAATGTTATAAACTGTTTAATATGGTTGACAGCATTATTACAATGTGTCTTTTTAAGTTTGCAAACAAAAATAATGCAAGCAACGTGTTCATTTATCTGAAATAACAAAAAAAAAGTTATTTGTTTTACAGCTGTTACCCTTATTAGTAATAATAATTTACTAATTTTGCAAATTTTTGTATTATAATGAAGAGCGAATGCTAGAGTGTTATACATTTTTGAAATCAGAAAAATGAATGCCACAAAATGGCGCCAAAACAAAAGAGCGCCGCTATTTAAAAAAAAATGAAGTTGATGACGGTTCCAGAAAAACGAAACGTGCTATTTCAAATATGATTAGACAGCAATATCCAGAAGAAAAAGTTGCTGTGGAAAAGTGTTTTCAGATTTTTAAAATTTTTGTAAATAAAGGAATAAGAGTCGAAAAACAAAAATCGATTTTTTTCGTTTTTTGCCCATATTTACGAAACAAAAGCAGCTACTTCAATTTTCATTCCAGATTATTAATCATAAAATTCCGCAATTTTGCCGCAATTTAAACGAATCTCTATCTCTTATAATAAGCGAGATCCCAATGGTGCCGGTCCAATTTGAATAACCCTGTATATAAAAGGTGTCAATTTGACAATAAAAAAATTTCAAATGATTGATGTTTCAAATTGGCCCTTTGATGTTCGCCTTTAGTTTATCCAAGGAGTGCGTTTTTTTTTGGTAAATCACTTCTTTAAATATACTTACTTACTCCCTGGCTGTTGTCAGTCCGTTAAGGGCCATAGCTTCTCTTCCGAGTTCCCAAACTGTTTGATTCGTACCAGGGCAAGCTAGCTAGACTTACGCCTGGTCATCTGTCTTGCTCACTTTTTCCTTCACTTCCCTCCACTTTTTTCTGTCTTGAGTTAATCGTCTCCAATTACTCACTCCTGCTTTTTCGTTGTTGTTTTCTACATTATCTATCCACCTTTTCCGTGGTCTGCCTCTAGGTCTTTTACCTTCAAAGCCCCCTTTGAAAATAATTCTGCAGCCCCTAGATGTGTCCATTCTGTCCAAATGCCGAAGCCACCCAACTCTATTATTTTCAATCGTATTCACTATACTTGGCTGGTTGTACAACTGTTTTAGCTCAAAATTGTATCTTATTTGCATCATTTTCCTTTCCCAGGTTTCCAGTGCACTTTCTTCTTTTTTATTAAGGGTCCATGCCTCTGCTCCGTACGTTACGACCGGCCTCACAATAGTTTTAAACACTAAGACTTGAATTTCTTGAGATAGTTTTCGATAGAAATATTTGCCGCAATACGTAAAAACACCTATTCCCGGCTGCTATTCTCGTTCTTATATCGTCCTGTATTATATTCTTTTCGGTCACTACTGACTAAATATCTAAAAGCCCCGATTTTCTCGAACACATTTTGGTTTATTATCAGGTCTGGCTCCTCTCTTCTTCCTCTTGATGTTATCATAAACTTGGACTTGTTTTGATTTATGCTGAGGCCTACTTTTTTTGCTTCTTCCAGCCGTATAAACACTTCTTGTAATTCTGACTTATTTCTTGATATAATGAGTAAGTCATCTGCGTAAGCAAGGATTTGCGTGATTCTGTTTAGTATAGTCCCTTTTCTTACTGCTTTTACTTGTCTTATTATCCACTCTAGTATCAACTTAAATAAACTTGTTGATAGTGGGTCCTCTTGCCTCAGCCCTTCTTTGATTTCAAATGTTTCTGATAAATTCCCTTGGATTTGCCTGCGAATCTTTTAAACACAGTTTAATTAGCCTTATTAGTTTTGGTGGCACATGCAACATGTTTAATATTTCATATAACTGAGGCCTTTGAACAGAGTCGTATGCCTGGCTGAAGTCTATAAATAAGTAAAATAAAGGTCTTTTTCGTAACTTTTAGGTGGCCATAAACTATTAACTACTACACACGCTCGTCTTTGGAAAGTGACATTGTTAACCTAGTCAAAACGTTAACTGCGAAACAATGCCAAATAAAACACTGTCAATCATTAGTACGAATACGAAGGTAAACTTATTTCTATCCAGTATTTAAAAAAAATTGTTTATTATATTTCGGGTTGCGTGAATTCTGAACCCCTGTATCACAAAATGGTTGAAACCATTTGAAATTTTTTTGTTGGAGAACTTAAGGCGTTGCATGGGGAAGTTGCCTGTATAGTTGAATCAAAACATTTAGAATGTTTTGTTGAGAGTACAATCGTATCCCTTGAAAATGCTTAATTTGTTCAGTATTATTAATTTTATCTAATGTATAATTTACTTTTTAAAATACAACCGCTTTTCTAAAAATTAAACAAAAGACTGTTCTGTAATTAAACCAAATTAATAGCGGCTGTTTATAGCTTTGACAAATTATAATTATTACTGTAGAAATTTACTGTTTTTAATAAATCATTCATTAGATGTAATTTTTAATAATGAACATAATTTCTGTGTTATTTTGTACCAAAATAATAGAGGATCCAATATTTACAGCAGTTCAAATTGCTATGGTGAAGTTCTATGTCTTACATTTAAAACACTACAAAGTACCTTCTATCTGTATTATTAAAACATAATATTTAATGATTCATTTCAATTGGTATAACAACTATTGTAATGCAATTAACAGTACTATAGCCCAGGGTATAGCTAAATCTTGTATTTTTATTCTGACCGAACACAATTTTTCCTGTAATGTTTGTATTTCCTCTTAAAACTACAGTACAGTCGTGATAATCCGAATTAAATGGGACCACTGGAAGTTCAGATTAGCGGATTTTTTGTGTTACCAAGAATAGAAAAGTCTTTGTATGTGTATATAATTATAAAATACATATGACATATTTCGTTTAAAACAATCATGAAGTGTTGTTTGTTTTTCGGTACTAAAACGTGCCGCTAAAACCCTTTCTTGAATTTGTCTTAGCAGTAGTATTTTGATGAAAATGAATTTCGTTTGCCCTGCAGCAAGTTACACAAGTTTTAAAACACTGAAGAGCTTGCTTGTGTTTAACCCAATTTGTAGATTCAAGCACATAATCATTGTCATCTCTCTTCTTGAAGTATAGCGCCTGGTGCCTTTTTTGCTATTTGAAACCTGTAACATGTGCAAATCTCTCACAATACTTACTCTGTAGGCAAATGCGGAGTGTGCAAAATGTAAATCAGGACTATTTGCACGATTTTTATTGAATAATCGTGACAAGGGAACTCGGGTCGACCGCTGTTCGGATTATCGCGACTGTACTGTATGTGTCATCTACTCTTATACCTTATTTTTATCCAGATCGATTCTATGAACAGCCAACTGGTTGAGATGTATAATAGGCCGCGGAAGCCACTTGACGAAAATGAACTCATTGATATAAGCAGCGATGATTCGAATGATCAAGCCCCCTTTCCGCCGAGCGGCGAGAAAACCGCGAACGGAGCCTCCACATCACAGAAACCAAAGAATTCTGCCACGGTTCCGCCTTTAATCAAGAAAGCACCCAAATCGTCGACAGATGAAAATAAACCTCCCTCTTCTCAATATAACGACCGTGGCAAAAAGCGCAAGGGTGAACACCAAGGAATGTCCCCATTTCAGAGCACACCTAAAAGGAAAAAGTCGGTTGCCACTGTGCAGGAACCATGTATCAGTTTCAAAGACGTTGGCGGGTTGGATAAAGTTCTGGAGGACGTGTGTAAATTACTAGTGCATGTTCGACATCCGGAAGTGTACAGACAAATTGGTATTTCGGCACCGCGAGGCTTTTTACTCCATGGGCCTCCTGGCTGCGGGAAAACTCTTCTTGCCAATGCTATTTCAGGAGTGAGTTAGTTTGTTCTCGAGTTTTTCTTGTGAAAACTGGTGATATACAAATTTTTTTTCTGAATAGTTGTTTTAACTGGGTGATTCCGTGTCAAGACAACCAATATTTGAACCTTATAATTGCCGATTTTAATGAATTTTATGGATAAGTAGAGAGTATAGAAATATGTTTAAAAAAAAACAAAATAAGAGGCTTGAAATATTAAGAGGTATTTTAAACTTGCCAAAAGAACTTATTTATGTGTAGGCTATAATCTTTCATAATTGTGGAAAGTTTTATCTCGGATTTCAAGGGGAACATAAAGAGGAACAAAATATTACTTCAGTAAGATTCAATCGTAATCAACTACTTTATTTTTAAACGAAATTAGCGCCAATGAAATACAATCGTTTCCTTCTCCCACGGTAATAATCTATATATGTATATATCAATTTTTTTAAATCAAATATGATTACAGTAGTTAAAGAAAACCAGAAATGTTCTTGGTCAAGTTGGTGTATGTTTTATGTGAAGATGATACAAAAATCATGATCAAGTTGTATATGGAACGAAAGCACATTTCATATTTATTGTAAAATAATGTACAAATATTTTTTCAATTCACAGAAAATAATTGGCCGTGAAATCGTAACAAAATTGAAACTTCGTGTCGGCGCGAACATTTTAGGGGACCGGGGGCCCTTTTGATTTTTTCAATTAGGAAAAACTGGCCCGGTGAAAGAATAGCTTTCGGCTAGGGCTTTTTGGACGATTTTTTGTTTTTGCGGCCGCTAGCGGTTCCCAAACTTTCTTTCTTTTTTTGGTGATAGCTCCGTATGTAGGCGACCTAGAGGAATGCACCAGGCGGCATTCGACGCGCCAGAGGATGAGATGTAACGGTATGTAAGTGCGACCGCATCCCGAAACGTTTTGAAACACAACCAAGCTACACATAACGCGTAAAAAAAAATTTTTTTTCCTTAGATCGTTTTTTTCGTTTTAGCTCGGGGATCTGCCGCGACCTGACCAAAACGCGTCCGGTTCGATTCGCCTGTTTGCAACGGCGGCCGTGGAAGCGAGCGGGCGTATTCGAATTTGACGGTTAATAACTCTCTCGTAACTGGACCGCACGGTACAATTCTTTTTGCTGGGTTGCCAATCGCCTACGCTAACTGCCGAAAAGTGCTGAAATTGGTCTCGCGTCGCCGAGTTGTTGATTGACGTAGTCACTTGCGGTTTGTTAAGTTCGATAGAGCTATCTTTCTTCTGTAAGTTTGGTTGTGAGCATCGTTGTTTAAAGCGATTGTGTTCACGGCGAAAAACACCGAGGCCGAGAGACGGCTGCGGTCAATTTGGAGGCAAGACGAAAATAGCGTGTTTCGAACCCGCTTGCGAAAACCGCATCCGGATATTTCGCTCCGTTTTCCGCCGGCTGCCGTTTCCGGTCCAAAAAGTGTACGATTTTGGCTTTTTTTTTCGGATAAACCGAAAATTTTCTAAGGCTTGTTTTTCCATCTACACGTGGTTAGCAAACAAGTGGGGTCACGATGTGTCAAGGCGCCGAACGAATCGACGTCATAGTCAAGAACTCGAAAATTTGAATTTTTCCGTCGTTCCGATCCGACCTGTCAGCGGCCGCCCGCGGCTGGGAGAGAATTTGCCCGCCTTTTCGATAAAATTGAAGCTTTTCTGCGGCTCGTGTTTGCGAAAGGAGAAGAGCTAGCTCAAAGGGATTTTCGCCGTTCGAAAGAGCGTCGCGACTACTATCAAGTCAGATAGAACCGAACGAATCGGCTTATGTAAGCCACCACCAGGGGGCGCGAATGTTTTTAAATTAAAGTATCGTAACTACGGCTTAGGGTAGTTTTGATGGACTTAACTTCAAAAATCAATTTGCATTTTTTATGGTCGCGATCGGTTCCTTGCCCACTCGGTTGTTATGGCAACAGGGTCGATCCGCTTTTGCAAGTACATTGGGAACATTTGTCGGTACAACATATTGGGCCACCGGCCGAATCTGACCACCCGTTAACAAAGTATGAAGTTGGAATTTGTAAAGGTATAAAATTACCGACGTTACGACTGTTGTCGAGGCGGCGCTAAATTTTCATTAATTGGCCGATGGTGAATTTTGAGAGTCAATATTTACAAATATGCCTCTTTTACACGAATTACCATTATTATTAGCCGTTTAGACCCCGGTGTCGGGCAAAGGCCTCCCCCAATTGTTTGCAATTGGTTTTGTTTCTCGTCTCTAACAACCATGACTGTCCTGCTGCTTCTGCTATTTCTGCTTCCCATCTCTGGTGTGGTCTCCCTGTTTTTCTTTTTTCGATCCCTTGGCTTCCATTTTGCCGTTCTCAGGGCCCAGCGTTTTGTGGGCAGTTGACCTACATGTCCTGCCCAATTCCATTTTAAATGTTTGCATACTTGCACAATATCTTTTGTTCCTATTCTTCTTCTTATATCTTTTATTCTCACTTTGTCGCTTAACTTGATATTTAACATGGATCTTTCCATTTTTGATTGCGCCACACTTAGTTTCTGATATAGTTTCTTATTTAATATCCATGTTTGAGCACCGTAAGTCATGGTCGGGATTACACACTGGTTAAATACACTTCTTTTTCGATTTATGGTTATGGATTTTATGGTTGCGATCGGTTCTTTGCCCATTCGGTTGTTATGGCAACAGGGTCTATACGATTTTGCAAGTACATCGGGAGCATTTGTCAGTACAACATATTGGGCCACCAGCCACCCGTTTACAAACAACCTTGTCCAAAATGTGAAGTTGGAATTTGTAAAGGTATAAAATTA
Source organism: Limonius californicus (assembly GCA_014611495.1). Classification (NCBI taxonomy): domain Eukaryota; kingdom Metazoa; phylum Arthropoda; class Insecta; order Coleoptera; family Elateridae; genus Limonius; species Limonius californicus. The sequence continues at coordinate 8,640 of JABXWE010023097.1, forward strand.
CCGACATTACGATTGTTGTCGAGGCGGCGCTAAATTTTCATTAATTGGCCGATGGTGAATTTTTAAAGTTAATATTTACAAATATGCCCTTTTTCCACTAATTAGCATTAGTTGCGAATTTTATTGGTTAATATGGTTACCTTCGAAACATAGGGAATGGGAGGAAATGTGCGTTAGCTCGTTTCCGACTTGAGTTTTTCAAGTCGTCGGATGGCTGTATTGTAAGACTTCCCATACCCCAAAGTCGTTTTCTCTCTTCAAAGTGTGGAAACGTGTATTACAATTGCAAACCTCTTCCTCTTTTTACTCGCCTTTTCTACCGTTTCTCTTTCCTTTCTCCAAGTCCTTTTTTTCCTTTCCTTATTTCTTTCTTTTTTCATTCCTGTCCCATTTTCTTTTGTTACCGTCTTTTTCATTATTTTCCCTCTTTCCTCACTCCCATTTGCTCCCATTTCCTCATTCTTTCCTTTCTTCAACCACTTTGTTATTTTTTTATTTCTTCGTTTTTTTTCCTTTCTGTTCCTCCCATTCCCTTCCCCTCTCTTAGTTCCCTACCCCTCTCTCAGTTCCCCTCCTCCTTTTCCTCTCACCTCTTCTTCTCTCTCCTCTTCTTTTCTCCTTTCCTTTCCACCCCATTTTTTCCCCCTTATCCAGACATTCCTTCAGCATTTTGCTCTTCCCTACTGTAGCGATTTCTACGGAGTTGTGGCGAAAGGACGACCCTGATGCGTAAAGCTTGTTGGTTAAATGAATTACAGAAAACATACATTTATTTAAAATAAGAACTGCAGGTTTGAGATATAAAGATGCTCATAATTTGATAAGCTATAACTTCAAAGGTATTATGATTTCAAGCCTCCCCTAATACATATTTCTATACTGTAGTATGTCACTTCTATATAAATTCTATTTGGATCTTTTAAGTGAAGGTTCCGTGATCGGTTGGCTTGATATGGAATTACCCAATTGTAACTTGTTTTTTACTTACTGTTAGGAATTGGGCATTCAAATGCTTAAGGTAGCAGGGCCTGAGCTGGTAGCAGGGGTGTCTGGTGAAAGTGAAGAGCGCATTAGAGATCTGTTTGAAAGAGCCAGTGCACTAGCACCGTGCATTTTGTTCATTGACGAAGTAGATGCCATTACCCCTCATCGCCAGAATGCACAAAAGGAAATGGAGCGTCGCATTGTAGCACAGCTGCTAAGCTGCCTTGATGGTTTGTCCGTTTATCTATTTTCTAAATTGATACCTAACACATACTCAATCTCAAATAAGCATGCAGTAGACTGTGTTTTAAATACCAAGTCAGTTTTACAATATAACACGACAGTATGACAGTGTGACGATATACTCAGGATAAGTCATTTATATTTCAATAAAATTGTAAAGATAATACTACAAGGTTTACTTAAGATTATGTATGGTAATTTTCAATCTTAAATAAATTACATTTTCCACCTACAAATTTTCACCTAATCAACTTGAATTGTTAACATTAATTATCGGGTCATGCACCTCTATCCCATGTAACTGCTAAAACCTTTCTTCTTCTTTGATCACGTGTGCAGTACAACATTCCCAATTATCTTCCCTAATAATACCACCTAAAAGGATTTTAACAGTAATCAAGTTCTGTTGTGTTTACATGCAGAAATTTTAATTTTTGCCAGAATAATTTCTGTATGATTTGAGTCTACGGTGATATGGTGGCAATAACACTTTATTAATTCATTGACATCTGGAATTGGATTTGTTAAAACAGTATTTTTTCACGTTTTGCAAAAGCGTATTTTCAAAATTAACAATTTTTTAGCCACGTTATAGGATTGTCCTTGTTGTAGAATATATTTAATCTCCGGTTTGGTGGCACACTGTTATATGTAGCATTTTTCGTCCCATCTGTCATAGAATTCATTTAAGCTATTCTATAAAAACCTTACCATTCATATCCTTACGGTAATGCCTTACAAAAGTTATGCTTCTGATATCTGCTATTAAATATAGAAACCCTTTTCCTAATTTTCACTTCCTAAACATACGATAATAAGTCTTTTTCCTATACACGTGATGGCTTTGTTTCTAGCTGATAACCTTTTTAGTAAAGTTTATTTGAAGACATATCGGATGTATTTTTCTATGCTTTTGTTTTTATGTGCTCGTTTTACCCATGCTTTTCTACTTTTCTCCCTTTCATGACAAAACTTCTTAATAGATAAACATTAGGTATTTCCCCCATAAAACTTTCAACTTTTGCTGTTTAAAATATTAAAACCAGTGTGGTTAAATAAACTCTGTTATTGATTTGTAGATTTAAGTAAAAATGAGAATGGTGATCAAGTATTAGTTATTGGAGCAACAAATCGGCCGGACTCCATGGATCCTGCGTTACGGCGTGCAGGCAGATTTGACAGGGAAGTTTGTTTAGGAATTCCAGATATTGAGGCTCGAGCAGAAATCTTAAAGGTCCTCACCACTAAGCTAAAGTTGGCTGAAGGTTTTGACTTTGAAACTATTGCCAAGTACACACCGGGATTTGTCGGTGCCGATCTTATGGCTCTTACAAGAGAGGCTGCCATGGCTGCAGTTAACAGGTATGTTGAAAGGAATGTTTATATTGAAATTGGAAAGTTTCCAAGGTTACTACAGTGATAATAAATACACATAGTGTGTTTAATTTCTTAATGGAAAAGCTACAAGATCGTTGAAATACACTTTCTAACACATTTATGAACGCGGGGGATTGTAAATACCCAAATTTAAAAAATGTGGGAAATATTTTGGAACAAGGAACTGCAGAAATTAGCTACCCAAGGCTAAGTGAATGAATTCGTCGTAGGATTTCTAAAACAAATGTAACAACAGATTAATTTGTCGTGATCCGCAGAGTAGCTGATTTGGTGAAAAACATTCTTCATTTTTTCAAATAATTTAAAAAAATTATCAGAGTCTGCTGGTAATTCTATTCAACTTTCCCAATGTATCTGGTTCTTCATGTTTTACGTGTAATATGAAAGAAAATGTACGCCCTGTATACTATTAATTAATTTTTTAACCTTAAATTAGAATTAAAAAAATTAAAGCAAATTTATATGGCACTGTTTAAGAAGCTTTTTGTATGCTTCTTAAATACAATCAGCAAGTAATAATAACTTTTTTTTTCTTGTTTTTATCTGTTTTTGTAATTTCCTATCATTATTTTAGAAAAATCTTCAAATGATTTTGCAGATTTTTGGCCCTTCTGTGGTTTCGAAAATTAAAGCAAACATTAAATTTTGCTAAATGCGATCATACATTGAAAATACTAAAATTTAATTCACAAACTGTTACTGATTTTTCTTTCTATTCAAGTATTTTGAAAAATGATCCTATTTTGGACCATTTTGGCATTGTCATTAACCATTTATTCAAAACAAAAAATATACAGAATTTGATTTTGAAATTGTTATATTGTATCATTTCCTTGAAATGATATTTATTTATTAGTGTTAACCTCATAAACTTCTATATTTTTCTTTATTGAATTCCATCGGCAGCAAATCTAAACACGGAAAATTGCCAGAAACTTTCAACCTTCATTTCCAGGATAATTTTCAATTTGAAATTTTCCATGTTGGAAACTTACAACGTTGTTAAAAATATGTAGACATTTTATGTTTTATAGTGAAGTTAATTTTGTTTAGGGTATTCAATAATGTGAAAGAGAAGAGAGAATTGGAGAAAGCGATCGCTCTCCAAAAGGCAACTCAGGATTTGCTGCAAAAACAAATCCCTCAGGCCGTTGTCCAACCTGAAGCAAGTACAAAGCCAACCGAACCAGAAGTGGAACCAGCTGAAAGTACCACAATAACAAGCACGGAAGCAAGTGAGATTGAAGTTGTTGACCAACCAAACTCTAGTGATGCAATTGTTGTCATTGATGACGATGTCAAAGCTGCGGAGAAATCGGAATCGGACGCCAAAGTTATTCAACCCCTCAATGAAAAAGATACAGAGAAGCTGCAGCAAGCACTGCAGCTTTTGCAGCCACCTCAAACAGTGCTGGAAGGGTTGATTTCCTGGCTTCACGACCAGGCACCTCTTTCCAATGAACAGCTGGCTAATTTGTATATAACGATGGATGATTTTGCCATTGCTTTGAAGGTGGTGCAGCCATCCTCTAAACGAGAAGGTTTTGCTACAGTGCCCGATGTTACTTGGGATGATATTGGTTCTCTTCGAGATATCAGGGAAGAGCTGCAAATGGCCATTTTGGTAAAATATTTTATTATTGTATTGAAAATTTAGGCTTATCTACTAGAGCAAGTTCTTCCAGCTTCATATGCACTTTTTTCCACTTCATAGATTTACTACTGCTGTTCTTAACTTTAATAGGCCGATTTATAATCAACGTATAGTTGGAAGACATTAATATTATACTCCCAGCATTTTTCTAGGATTTGTCGGTGAGTAAAAATTTGATCCGTGGTTGATCGTCCGCTTTGAATGCCCGCTTGGTAGTCTCCTAGGAGTTCCTCTGTCAGGGGGGCAATTTGTTGGTTGAGTATGTAATCGAAAATTTTGTATGCAATGTTCAGGAGGCATATGCCTCTATAGTTGCTGCATTCTAGTTTGTCTCCTTTCTTGTACACTGGGCATATGATTCCGATTTTCCACTCATTAGGTAGTACTTCTTTCCGCCATATATCTGCAATAAGTTTGCGCAGGGCTTTGATTAACTTGTCGTCCCCTGCTTTCAATAGCTCTGCCAGTATATCGTCGGTCCCGGGGGCCTTGTTACTTTTCGTGTGTCGTATAGCGGTCTCTACTTCAGTTCTGGTTGGTTCTTCTTCCTGTAAGTGTTCTTCATTGTTGCTGTCCTCGCTTTCATCTATTTCTCCGTTTAAAAGTTCGGAGAAGTATTCCGCCCATCTTTCTATTATTTTTGTTTATCACTTATCATTTCTCCCTCTTTACTTCTACATAGATTGTTCCGGGGTTGAAAGCCTTTCTTCATTTCATGGACTGTCTTGTACATATTTCGTACTTGGTGCCCGATATGAGATTCTTCTATTTGTTCTATCTTATTTTTCATGTGTTGTCTTTTCTTTGTTCTACACACTTTGTTAGCTTTCCTTCGCTTCTGTGTGTATTTTTCGGTTTTACTTCTAGTTCTAGCTTTCAGCATATCTGATTTTGCCTGTCGCCGCTCTTCTATCGCTTCCTTACATTCATTATCGAACCATTGGTTATTGTTCCTTGCTGGTCTTTGTTTTCCTATCGTTGTTTCTGCTGCGTCTATTATGATTCTTTGTAGAGTTCTCCATTGTTCTTCTATGTCATCATTGTTCTACAGTGATTTGTTCCTGGAATTCGGTTCGATGTTGCTCTATAGATAATTTGTTAATATTCCATTTCTCCTTCTTTTCTCCTTCGTTTCTCCTCTTTTCATGTACGTTCTGGATGTTCTTTGTCTTATTTTGGCGTGCAATAGAAAGTGGTCTGCCCCTCTTTTGCATCTCACATCCAGCAAACTTGTGGCGTGTCGACTGTCGATTAGTAGGTGATCGATTTGATTGGTCACAGTTCCGTCTGCTGAGTTCCATGTCCCTTTATGGATGGGTTTATGTGGGAATAAGGTTCCTCCAACTCGTAGTTCATTGGCAGCAAATTCCACTAGTCTCAATCCGTTATCATTGCACTCCTCATGTAGGCTGTGTGTACCAATTGCTGGCATGAATATAACCTCCTTTGAGGTCTCCCAAGACGATCTTCATATCACTGGGATTACAATTATAGATTGTCTCATCGTGCTTGGTACAAAAGTGGTCTTTATCGTTATCTTGTGCGTCTTCTATTGGGGCGTACACACATATAAGGGAGACACTGTAAAAGTTACATCTTATTCGCAGTTTGCACGTTCTGCTGTTGATTGCGTTGAAGTTGATAACTTTGTCTAATATTCTGTTGTGGACTAGGAAGCCTGTACCCTGTTCATGTCGTCCCCCATCATCTCCACTGTACATTAGAGTATGTGTTTTCATTTTTAATATGTCCTTACTTCTTGCAGAGCTAATATGTCTATCTTATATCTTGCCATTTCGTCTAGTACCTCAAATAATGCGCCGGGTCGATAAAGGCTTAATATGTTCCATGATCCGAGATTCCGGTCCGTTTTTCGTTGCTTAGGTCGTTTTCGTAAAGTCCGTCCATTGTTCCGAGACTGTTATCTAGTTTTCGTAACAGTGATTTTTCTTATGGCATGTGGTTGTTAGCCAACATGCCAGCCCTCCTCCTTTACCTGGGCTTGGGACCAGCAGGACGCCGTAATACAACAGTCACGTCCTGGCGGAGTTAATTTATAATAGCTAAATTTGTTAATTTCTTAGATACGAATTCGGTTAAAATAGGAAGCTGTACTATTTTTCATGCAAAATGCGAAGGAACAAAAAAAAATGTTTCTTTGTCGTGTTAATTCCATTTGTAACTTTTCTTAATGAAATGCCCTTGCATGGCTGTATATATTTTTGAATTTATTTGATTTTTCTCTAATCAACAGTGTTGAGCAACATGCTTCAAAGTTTACAAATAACAATAAAATTTTTTATAAATACACAAATTTCATCATTTATTAGTGTTTTTGGAAAGAAAACTTAATGTAATTAGTGAGTCTATTCCTATGTTTTTGCCTCCTTTCGGATCCGTCTTTCATAAGTTCTAGAGGCACTACATCCTAAAAGCCTTATTCTGCTCACCCTGGTTATTTAATCCACCCAATTTGTGATATCACAGGGTGTCTGCTGAAGTCCTTCGGTTCCATGTGTGATTGCCCGAATAAGAATTGTCTTATGCTTACTAATACATCGCAGGTGCACTGATGTTTCTTGTTCTTCCTGAGGTGTTCTTTGATAGTTGCGTGTGCTATTAGAAAGCCTAAACTGTGTCCTTAGCTTAAGCAGTTGTTCAGCTTGTACAAGGCCAATTTATAAATGTTTTGTTACGATTTAATTTTAGTTTGTAGGTTAAGTAGATTTTGTAATGGCTGCAAATCCATTCGCTTACATAGCTATGGATTGCGTTTCTTGGCATTTCCAAGGTTGGTTTTGGCCCCAATAGCGATTTTCTGAGAGCAGTCTTATCGCATTCAGTCCTGCCAGGTCACTGAGTTCTTTATGGCATTCCCAGTAATCTTGAGGCCTTTAGATTTAAATTGAAAGGAAATAAAAATATGGAGTACCAAAAAAAAAAAAATGTTGTTTCTGCTTAAACCAGAAGTCGGCCATCTAGTGTTGTTTACTCAGAATATTGGCCCTCTTGAAACTGTCACTTTAACTGGAACGTCAGTGATAAGGCATATTAAACACAATAAAAAATACAGAAATACACTCCTGGACAAAATTAACGCATCGCTTATAGTAAGTGACAAAATTCAACAAAAAACCTTTATTATTCAAATTATAACGCATGAATTGTAACAAAAAACACTTTAACTAACTTTTAACTACAGTTTCAACGTGATTCAACGCTAATTTAACAAAAGTGTTGCAGTAACATCTAAACTTGAAGGCACAGTGAAAATTTAAAAATTATAAAAAGATCTTCTAAAATTAAATTGAACTGTAAAATTGTAACATTAATATCGGGTATTGCCTCCCCTTGCTCTTATAACTGCTTCCATTCGTCTAGGCATACTACTAATTAAGTTGCGGATAGTGGCTTGATGAATATTCTCCCATTCAGCCACAACAGCTTCTTCAAGTTTCCTAAGAGTTGTAGGAGCAGGTATGTGCCTTCTAACTGACCGTTTAAGTGCATCCCACAGATGCTCTATGGAATTCAAGTCCGGGTTTTTAGGTGGCCACTCCATAACCTGAATATTCACTCCACGAAGGTAATCCATTACTTGTACAGCAACGTGTGGTCGAGCGTTATCTTGCATAAACAGGAAGTTGTCGCCGATAAATGGAGCAAACGGCATAACATGTTCTTCTACAATATTCTCGATATAATAATTTGCATTCATTGATCTCCTGTGAATAGGTACCAACCCCGTGGAAGCGTCAAAACAAATTGCGCCCCAGAACATTACTGACCCACCACCAAATGGAACTCTTAGAGAGATATTGCAGTCAGCAAACCTCTCTTGTGGTCTTCTCCAAACACGCTCACATCCATCTGGTGACTTCAGACTGACTCGTGTTTCATCCGAAAACAAAACTTGTTTCCACTCGTCAATAGTCCAGTTTCTCGTCCTTAAGGCAAGTTGTCTAAGAAATCGATCATCTCTTTCATCTGTAGATCTTTTACGACCTTGTCCTCTTGCTCTAGAGAAAGTCCCAAGTTCGTTAAAACGTTTAACAGTCCGACTTATTGTTGACTGTTTAACGCCTAACAAATTAGCCACATAACGCTGGCTACGACCATCGTTAACCAGAGCTATTGCTTGCGCTGCTTCATGTTCACTTAAATTGCGTTGACGATTCATATGTTCAATTCTAGTTTTACTGGACAGTGTATTTTATTATTTTAAACAAATGAAAATCAAACTAATGATAAACAAAATTAAAGTGACCAATTTTTGTTTAACAGCTTTTTACGAAATCAACACCACATAAACTTATTTGCAAATTGCAAATACCTTAAAAACGTCAAATGATTGCAATTGTTTTTTCCATAATAACAGATGAGATCCTGAGGTACCTAGATACTATATTTCACAAATTAAAACTGTGAAAATTACTAGTAATAGTAAAAGTAAAAAGTGATGCGTTAATTTTGTCCAGGAGTTTATTTACTTCTTTCTCTATAACTCAATGCAAGAAGCGATAGATTATACTTCTCTTTATATTATTATTATATTTATGTCATTGAATTAGTCAACTTTACTCCAATTGAACTGAATTCATATCTCTTATGGTTTCTGTGATCCCAATGGTGAGAGTCAAATGTGATTCTGTACATAGATACGTTTGTTAATTTGAATATATTTCCTCTCTCTGAGACTCACCAGAGCTACTTTTTTCTTTAAATTTTATACTACGTACTACTGAATTGTCTATAAAAGCTAGGTGATATATTGTTTCTTGTTAACATATATTTTTTCCGTTAATGTGGGTTTTCCATAGTATATTGATTGTTTCTGATTTGGGCACTTAAATCTTGCTTTTTATTGGGAAATATTTAGATACTTCTTTGGTTTATTTTTAATTTACTTATTCTTTTAAGTACTGTTTTAAAAGATAGTACTAATTTTATATATACAGGGTGTTAATACTAAGTCGTTACACCCAAAAATGGCAGTTAGAACTCATTAAAACAAGCAACTTTTCTTGGTTCCAATTTTTGATTTGGTGCCCCGGTTCGTAGTTATTGGAGTTCTTTTGTTTTTCCAAAAATCGTCATAACTCCCTTATTTTAAGGATTATTGTAACAAAACATAGATTTTCAATATTAGCTTTCGGCTCTCTAAATCATTTGCATTTACAATTATTTTTTATTTTCTCATATTACAAAATGGCGTTCGATCAAAAATGTCAAAATAAGATTTTTTGATAACCACTCCATCGATTTTTGAAAGTCACACATTTATAAAATCCCTAAACTATCTATTACAACATTTGTCCTAAACATTTTTTTCAATCTATCGAAAAAAGTCTTTATTCATGTACTTGAATTACAGATAATTATTAACAAACTAAAAAAACCATTTAAATTGAAGTAGCTTCCCGCCATTGAACAATGAAACAAAAGAAGATTAGATTTGACAAGTACACTATTTATAATACATTTTCAAAATGGCCACCGTTCGCAGCAACACAAGCCTGGCAGCGTTTTTTAATGTTGGTTGAGACCTGCGCAAGGACTGCCTGCTTCTCTTTTATATCTTCTGCTGCAGCCACGATTCTAGCCACTAGTTCTAATTCTGTGTTCACCTGTGTCTCGTATATAGAGGTCTTCATCTGACCCCAGAAGTCTAGTGGAGTTAGATCGGGACTTCGGGCTGGCCACGCAACAGAACCTCTCCTCCCAATCCACTTATTTGGGTATTCTCGATTTAGCAATGTGGTTACTTCTCGTGTTGTGTGAGCCGATTCCCTATCATGCTGAAACCAAAGTCTCCATATGATGTTTAATGGCAAGTCCTCAAGAAGCTCCCGTAGCACAGTATCTTAAGAAAATAAAATACTTTTCCCCATTCAGGCGATTTGGGAGAAGGTAAGGCCCGATTACATGCTCCCCTACGATTCCGGCCCATGCATGTACAGCAAAATGTTGAGGTGCACGTATAAATGGTGCGTGGGGATTCTTTTGTTTCATTGTTCAATGGCGGGAAGCTGCTTCGATTTAAATGGTTTTTTTAGTTTGTTAACAATTATCTGTAATTCAAGTAAATGAATAAAGACTTTTTTTGGATCGCCATTTTGTTATTTGAGAAAATAAAAAATAATTGTAAATGCAAATGTTTTAGAGAGCCGAAAATTAATTTTGTTAATTTTTGTTTTGTTGCAATAATCCTTAAAATAAGGGAGTTATGACGATTTTTGGAAAAACAAAAGAACTCCAATAACTACGAACCGGGGCACCAAATCAAAAATTGGAACTAAGAAAAGTTGTTTGTTTTAGTGAGTTCTAACTGCCATTTTCGGGTGTAACAACTTAGTATTAACACCCTATATATAGGCTTTTCATTCCTCTTGGAATTTGGCCGCTCTTTGTGGAGCTTTAAATCCTTTTCTGAGGTGGATTAGACCTCTAGTCCAATCTTCTATAGTGTGTGGTGTGTTTTTACTTCGTTAACTATTTTCTTCCATTTTTTCTGTCCTTTGTTTTTCTTTTCCAATTCACAATTCCCATTTCTTCTAGATCCCTTTCTACCTCGTGTATCCATCTCTCTCTCGGTCTTCCTCTTGGTCTGTTTCCGGTTGGTTCCCATTCCATAATTCTTTTAATCGTTTGTTCACCGCCGCTTCTCAATACGTGCCCTATCCATCTTAATCTTTGTGCTTTAATATACTTCACTATATCTTCTCCAAATTTTTCTCTGAGTTCATGGTTCATTTCCGGTCGCATGTCTCCATTGTCATATTTCTTGGGGCCGGATATTTTTCTTTCGAAAATTCGCAGTTGCTCTTTTTCTTTTTTTGTTTACTTCAGCAGCTTACGTAATTATCGGTCTTATTACTGTTTCGTATAATCTGAATTTAGTTTGTTTGCTGATTGTTTTGCTTTGTAGTTATGTATAGTCATGTTACTGTAGTATGCTTTGTTTCCTGCTAGTAGTCTCTCTTTTATATTTGCATCGCTTTCATCTTTGTTGCTTATTTGTAGTCCTAGGTATTTAAAGGTTCTCACTTGTAAAGTATATTCATCTATTTTTGTCTTGCATTTGCCTTTCTTTTCTTCTTAATCTCATGAGTTTTGTTTTGTTTTGATTTATTTGCAAACCTATGTGTTTCGCTTCTTGATTTAGTTTTTGAAATGTTTCAATTAATCCTGCGTGTGTTCTTGAAATTATCAGGATATCATCAGCATATGCTATGATTTCTACCTCTTTGTTTATTATAGTTCCTTCTCTATCGGTTTCCTTTATGATTCTTTCCAGTTTTTTCCTATTTACCTTATCGAAAGCTTGTTTAAAATCTACGAATAAAAGTGATAGTTCGATTCCATACTCGTAGCACTTTTCTAATATTTGTTTTACTATGAATAAGGCGTCTGTGGTGGATCGTCCTGAGCGAAAGCCATACTGGTATTCTCCTATTTCCAATTCACTATATTGTGCTATCTTTCTCTGCATAATACTGGAGAGTATCTTGTATGCCACATTTAGTAGGGCTATTCCTCTGTGGTTAGAGCAGTCTTTTAAATCACCATTCTTAGGTAATGCAACTATAATTGCCTTTTCCCATTCTTTAGGCATCTTTTCTGTTCTCCAGATCTCTTTTATTAGATTATATATTTTTTTATGTAGTTCCTTTCCGCCCAACTTTAACATTTCTGAGCATATTTGGTCTGTGCCTGTTGCCTTCCCGTTCTTTGGTTTATTTATTGCGTTGATCACCTCTTCATATGTTGGGCTCGGTGTTTCTGTTTTATCTTGATTTGTTGTATCTTCTGCGGTCTCTATTTCAGTGTTGTCGTCTTCATTTAGTAGGTTTTCGTAAAACACCTTTCATATTTCTTTTACTACTAATTTTGTCCTTATTATAAATGTTCTGCCCTTGACTTCCTCGTTTACCTGGTCCTTCTCAGTATAAAATAAAATCCATCTCATTTCCTGCAATGCTGAAATTTCATTTTCCATTCTTTCATTTCCTGTGTAAATACAATTGGCTTGTAACAATGGTTTGATTAGGAAAAATTTACATTTGTACATGATTGCTTTTATTGGCAGTTTTTTGTTTTACATGTAACTAAATCGATTTCTAAAATGATATGGGTCTGTTAATAAACAAACGAACGACTGACAAGTATACAGCATCAATTGTTTTCTTTTCGCAGGCCCCGGTGAAACATGCAGAACAATTCAAAGCTCTAGGATTAACAACACCAACTGGTGTTTTGCTATGCGGTCCTCCAGGATGTGGCAAAACATTATTAGCAAAAGCAATTGCCAATGAAGCCGGAATTAATTTCATATCTGTTAAAGGACCCGAACTACTGAATATGGTGAGACAATTTCTACCGTAATATCATCGAATAAAATGTGATCAATTGCAGTATGTTGGAGAAAGTGAAAAGGCTGTGCGTTTATGCTTTGAAAGGGCTCGAAATTCAGCTCCTTGTGTAATCTTCTTTGATGAGCTCGATTCGTTGTGTCCGAAAAGATCTGAAACTGGAGAGGTTTGTAGTATAAGAGTGGGCTCAAGTACCCTTTACATTGGGTTATTTTTATTACAGGGCGGTGTTACAATGAGGGTAGTCAATCAGATGTTAACAGAAATGGATGGAATAGAAGGGCGGCTAGGAGTGTACCTACTGGCCGCCACAAATCGACCTGACATTGTTGATCCGGCTGTTTTACGTCCCGGTAGGCTTGACAAGATTGTATATGTTGGGTTACCTTCTGCTGATGACAGGGTGGACATTCTACGCACCATTACTAAGGTAACATTATCAATTTATTGGACAGAACTAGTTCCAATTGTAATTGTTTATGTCTTCCTATACGTTTAGAACGGCACCAAACCACAGCTGGCACCTGATGTAAATTTGGAACTAATAGGAAAATCAGAGCAGTGTGAGGGATACACAGGGGCTGATCTAGCGGCTCTTGTTCGAGAAGCCGGTGTGGTGGCTTTGAAACAGTTTATGGTTCAAGGAAATCAACAACCACTTATTGTTACCACAGAGCATTTTAAAAGGGCTGTGGCTAGAGTTCGACCTTCAATATCAGATAAGGTACTGCCTGTCGTTTAGTTAGTACTTTTTTAAATTTTCTTTGATTACATTGCCCCGTTTTAGTATGGCGTTTATAAAAGCTATACAATTCTTGTGGAGGCATACAGAAAAAATTGTGTTATCTAATACATTCTGTATAATAAAAGTTGGTCTGCGTCTTTACTTCTGCATAGTTTCTTTCTGCAATTTTGAATCTGAGCACCAGAATTCAAACTGTCAAAGATTGTCTACAATTTCACAGAATTTATTATTGCGAGGGTTGGGATGATGGGTCGAAGCTTTAGCTGTACTGGATCCCGATTTCCATTTGTTATTGGCGATCAATTTAATGGCACTTCTCATGTTAGTATCTCACTAGAGAAGTAACAATCGCGCGCGCATGATTGTCTAAAATAAAACATTTATAAGGTCAGAAAACGGGCAATTTAAAAAAATCTTTATTGTAATGGTAGTATTTTGTGTTGGGATTGTTACAATTTACACAGTACAGATTTATAAAATGAATAATTAAATATCACTGACTTTTAGTTACAAGAATGTATATGATTATGTTTTTCTGTTATGTAGTAACATTTTATTTATAATTTTTTATTACCAGGATCAAAAGCATTACGAAAAGTTGAAGAAAATATATTCTGTTTCATCAGCTGCTGATGGGGATGTAGAAGAAATGGAATATTCTTAAATTTATAGTAAACATAATTTTTATTGCCTTGGTAAGACGACCACTCTGTAGATTAAAAAGAAGGTAAAATATTTTTCATTTGTTAACAAAATAGAGAATGCTTTCCTGACTTATTTTTCAAAGATTTTTTTAGTATGTTTTTTCTGTCCATATGTTTTTGAAATAATATCCATCCATTCAGAATGTGTAAAGAAATGTTTTCTATCAAAATGTGTCCAGTTTGGGTTAGAAATCAAATGTGTTATATTAATTTAATTTGTATTGTGTACCTCTGATATTTTAATGAAACATCACCTTCGTTTTTTGTTTGCAATTTTTTATTGATGTAATTATAGTTGAATATTTTTTAGATTTTTTGATCATGCATTTTTAATAATCGTATTTGAAATGCAATGTCTAATTTGATGTTACGTTTAATTAGATTCAGTGTAGCACTTCCTTAACGAGGCATATTGATCAAAAGAAAACCTTTAAAAGGTATATAGTTTTGAAGAAGTCTTGGATTTGATTGAATTAGAGATTGCTTATTTTGGTAAATGAAGAGGTGTAAACGTGTGTCTTGTTAGGAATATACCTATTTCTACCGTCTGGCAATGACTAATATATAAAACTTTGTTACAACAATACATGCACGTGGACAAATTGATCCTTTTATATCGCCATCAATATACTGTCATTAATTGTAGATGTTAATGTTAAGTATACTTATTTTGTTAAACTGGTGTATTATAATTTATTTGTATAATCATCTTGCAAAAGTAGTTATTAAATGCCAAGTAAATAAAGCAGATGTAATAATTATTTCAGATCTACTGTTTTTAGGGAGCAATAGCTGATCGTTTTGCTTATCTAGGTTTTGTCGCAGTTACATACCGAGTGTAGATTGCTGTTATTCCTCCAAAATAATAAATTTAATACCATTGTGTTTAATATTTATTTTTAATTTACCTACATACACTTCTTCAACTATGATTTCTTTCAGGTTCAAAAGAGCAATGATCAGCTTGTAACCGTTTTTAACCACTAGGTTAATCATACGCATAAAGTTAACTGGCTCCATTACGGGTTATATGGCAGTCAAAAAGTACATTTAACAACTAATATAAATTGGTTGTCATCGACTAATTGCGTACTTATTCATGTTCATAAAAGTGGGAAATTTATTTTTAGTTTAATCCAAAGCCGTGTTTCCATTAAGTGTGCAAAATGTTTGAAAACATTGGTGGATCCGCAAAAATCTCAATGGAAACGCTTAAGGGTTGTATTTAGTCAAATAAAATTTCGTTTTGAATTTTTGAAAACGCCTGGAGTATCTGCAAACCTCGTGACACCATCTACCTGTCTATTATAACTTAGCTGCGGGGGCCCATGTAAAGCTCATGATAAGCATCTAACATTTGCAATATTGTCAGCCCTCCTAAACCCTTTCTTAAGCGTCTAAAATAAACTGAATTTAAGTTTTATGTATTTATTTTTATTTAAAACTGCTGCAATTATTTTAAACGTAAATATCATACATTCCACCTTAATATAAATAATGACTTAATTCTAAGTATTACTTACTCTTTACTCTTAATTATCAAATCCGAGTTGAACTATTAGCAAACGATTAGTACGTTGAGATGTTGCCTGTGTTTCAGTTAGTCGTTCTTAGTTTTCGAGAATAGGTCGTATAGAGTTTTCAAATTCGAAGCCTTTGCCGTTGACAAAAACAAGAGGTAGTGTGAGAGGAAAAATGAAAACATTCGTGCGATAAAAGAAAGGGTGCGTACAGTTAGTGCACTGTGCATATCGCGTTTATAGGATGAAGTAAATGAAGTGAATATGTTAGTTTCTTCTGCTGAAGAATATTTCAATGACAATCAAACAAATTTCCATAGCGAGGGGGAAACATTTACATCCGAAAATGAAAACTGTTATTTTGAAAATTCCATTGTTTCCAAAAATGTTAATGAAAACAGTTCATCGACATAGTCTATTCTGGATTTAGACACCGAAGTGATGGAACAAGAACAGCGTCCGGAAATTAGCAGCACTGCAGCACGATGGGTTTGGGTGCTCGTTTTTCGATATAGATCTTGTTGGTGAAAGACGGAAAGGGTTTGTATCAGTATTTATTTTTAAATGTACAGTGTGCAATAAAACTCAGACAATTTCAACTGAAAATTCTGAACATCCGTGAATGAACATTAATTTATCGGCCGTATCTGCGATTGTGTCCATCGGTGCCGGATATATCGTTGGTACTAATTGATAAGTGCAAATTGCCAAAAGTGATATTTTTCATATTTCATATTGGTAAGCTAATAAGCTTTAATTTCGAGGTACCTTGTAGAACCTGGTATTTCTTCTATCGATTGGATGATCCCGTGCTGGAGCCCTCTGCTCATATGGAAATATTTATGCTAAATAATAAACACTACATGTTCACCGCCCCATCATTTATTGTGTATGTAAAAAATAATTTACGAGTTTTGTTTATTTAAATTAAGTTGTACCCCTTTAAAACGGTTGACGTAACCCAACATACATATAGCACTAATTTTTAATTAATTTATATATCAAGCGCTATCGAACTAGAAGACCACCGTCGGAAAAATATTTAGACTCCTTGAAATTTCTTTGATAAACGAGGGTAATATTGTTAATTCCAGAAGATGTTGCCCCAGAACGATTATGAACATGGAAAATGAAGTAGCAGTGTTAGAGGCAGTGCATGAGAATCCCCATCTCAGTCAAAGAGATCTAAGCACACATTTGGGCGTTAGTAGAACTTTTATCAAATTTATTTAATATCTATCATGTTACTTTTGTGTCCGATCTAAATGAAAATGACCTTCAAAGAAATCTGCAGCTTTGTAATTTCTTCCAGAATCAACTCCTTTTGGATACACCTTTCCTAAATTGTATATTGCTTAGCGATGAGGCAAAATTCTCAAACAGTTGTGAAGTAAATAGGTATAACTCGCACTATTATTTACATGAGAATTCGTACTGGATACGTGTTACCCATTTTCAAAGAATTATTTCTGTAAATCTTTGATGTGGTGTAGTATCTAGGTACATAAGTATATTATTGCATCATACTTCCTCCAAAAGAATTACTTGCATTTCCTAAAAAACATTTTACTCGGGTTGCTGGAAGATGTACCTACAACAGAATGAAGTACGACAAACACTTTGGTACCAACATGATGCCTGTTCTACTCACTACAGGTGAATTATTAGGAATTATTTAAACAATGAATTTGGAGCAAATTGGATTGGAAGAGGAGCTGTGGCATCCATGACTACCAAGAAGTTACGATATCAGTCTAGATTTTATTCTTTAGGGTACATTTAAATAAACAATATACCAAACTTCGACAGTCATCAACAGCCTTTTTCGTAGCACTCTTGAGCACTGGCCTTTTCTCTGCCACGTGTTTCTCCTCAGCGCTAAGGTAGAAACACGGGGGGCCTACAGTTTAACATCGAATTCGAACAACAGAAATTCCGGAGAAGGTTTTTACTCTGGTTGTAAATATATGTAATTTATAAAATAGAGTTAACATTAGAGAAACTGTTAATCACTACTGTAAGAGATTAACTTGACAGTAAGCAATTCTATTTCTATGCTATACATGCACGAAATCCAAGGGCAATTAAATATCACGAGAAAGGGCATTTGTTATTTTGTTGTTTGGACTCCTAGTGGTATTTCAGTGGAAGTGATCAAAACCTATACTTTGTTTTGAGAGCAAAAAATGCTTCAGAAACTTGAACAATTTTATAACTCAGCACTGTTACCCGATATTTTGGATTTAAGACAATCACGAAGACTACCTATTCGACAGACATTTTTAAACGTGGAAGAAAATGTATCTTCTGTAATTAAATGTAAAATGTGTATTAATTTTTCTCGTTGTCACTAACAACATTATTAGCTAAGATGTAAATATGTTGAGGCTATTTTCTTTTCATTCGTTTATATATGTACTAAATTCCAATATCATAATGGAATTGATTACTTGAGAATCGTACTTGATGTACTGTTAGTTTGATTTTGATAAACAAATGCGTTTGCGAGAAAAGTAAATGTCTACCTGTAGTTTACAGAAAGGTATACTCCTCTTATTCTCTTTATTAGTAATCCGCTTGTTGTTTAACAACGGGTGGTTGCTGGGACTTATCCCTGGTTAAGGTGTTGCCTGTATTTGCACAGAATTTCAGCAAAATTGATAGAACATTTTTTAATCGCTAACTGAGTTAATTCGTCACTGCGGGGAATGTACACATAGATCGATGCTTGTAGGTCAATAAAATACTTATATTTAACGGGTTAAAAGAATAAAAACTTATAATGATGAATTCCGTTGGCAGTATCAAATCAACTAAAATTGCTGATTTATATGTAACGCGATATCATCCACATTTATGAAAAAAAAAACTTTTTCCACGATTTAGCCCGTTGGAGAAAGGATTGCTCTAAATGGCTCTTAAAATTGTTTTTTAATCTTATTGCTGTGAAGCGGGATATTCTAGTTGACGTTTCACTATTTCCCGGTGTAAGACAGCCTCACTAAATACAACTGGGTGACTTCAAACAGATTTGTCGTTTCGCGCAAGTGGTGCTGAATTCAGTGTGGATCTTCTTGCATGCTGCTCATGTTTGCCAAACATTGGGATATGAATGCGTGCAAGGGCGTATCTAGCTCAAAATGGAAGGGGGCGCAGCTTCGTGAATCCTTCCTTCATGAGGGAAGAGGGTCCATGGGAGAGGGGCATGCAATAATACACAATTACAAAAGAAAAACACTATTGATAAAATTAATTTTTGAACAGTAGTTTGTGAGGATTATGTGCAAATTTTCTAACTACAGCTTCCACTAATTGTTCCTTGTTTATGAAAACCCATTGATGATGAATGCTTAGCATGGCTAACCCATTTAACCTATTTTCACCACTAGTGCTTCTAAGCCATGTTTTAATTCGGCAAAGAAAGCTGAATGGACGCTCTATAGTGCTGGATGTGCAGGGCCGTGAAAGTAAAATCAGTACCTACCGCCTTTCTAATGGCTGGAAGAAACAATTCGCTCTATTTTACATCCTCGATGATATCTGGCGCTTCTTTTACCTCATTCCACATTTTGAACCACAATTCCCTTTCTACTTCGATGCCTTCAAATTGTAAAAAATACTTTCATTCTATTCCTCCAATGAAACATCTCTAATGTTACTCGGATGGAAATGTGTCAATGAAAATGCAGGCAAGCAAGGAATTTATTAGAGACCTTCTCCAAAACTAGAATGGATTTCCGGCAATTTTTCAGAAATTTGTTGTTTATATTTTTTCTGTTTTATTTTAAATTTTTTCCACCTTGGAGCCCCCCGGCACGCCACAGAATGCGGGTGGATGACAAACGCACATAAATGTACAATCTTTTGTATATGTTTTTTGCTATAGACATACTCTAAGTATGCATCAGTAAATTATCGTTCGCAAATGTTTGTAAAGAAATATTTCTCAATGGAGACACCAAATGACGAATTTGTTTGGAGTTACTGACTTCGCTCGGAACATTTTTCTTCATATACTACGTATGGTGTTCATGCACGTTTAAAGGTCCCCATTGAGCATTTTCGGATCCACCAATGTTTGTTAATATTTTTTCACGTTTAATGGAGACGCGGCTTTCAATGCGCACAAACAAACATTTTTCTCATCAAAGTCGGTAACTTCAAACAGATTCATCGTTTGGCGCCGATGGTACTGAATTCAATGTGGATCTTCTTGCACATTGTGTTACGGGCCAATCGAGCCTTTTCGACGACCCGTAAACAAGTGGATGGAAAAAGGCCTACAGCTTAGCTCAGCGGAGTTGGGGGAGTTCTTGAAAATCGCTTATGGGAGAAAATATTTAGTTGTGTACGGGGCGAGTCAAAATAAGTGGTCGCCACCTTCCAAATCCAGCTGAATGTAGGTCCTCGTGGAAAGCCGAGAAGCCAACAGCTTACGGGAACGGAACTTACCGTGATTGTGCCTCCTCCTATATATTTAAAGCTTGCAAAATTCTTACACCAGCAGTACAAAAGGCACAATAAGAGACAGTAAACTTTAAAACACATATAATGAAATAGTTAAAATATGACAATACAATAAAATGGCAGGTTATAACGCAAAAAGTGTGATTTACAGAACTTTAATTCTTGAACGTTCAGGAAAAGGATTCGCCGGCACTGGTGCAACGGGATTTACGTTCTGCATTCAGTTCACAAAAATAGAATATAATCTGGTAGTTTATTATAGAACAACTTAACAACACATATGGCGACTGAAAGTCATTTTTTCTTGTAATTACATGAAGTTAAATTTGAAGTCTGCAAGTTGGCGCGAGCAAAAAAAAAAGGGTTTATTTGTCACAACACAAAACTGGAAGTTTTTACCTTGAACTCCGGTAGATGGCTTAAAGCGAGGCAGGCACAATATGGCGGCGATTTCCAAAAAAAAGGAAAGGAAGACAACGTTCTTCGGAGCAGCGTTGAAACGAGAGACGGGACTCCTTAATGGTAAAACAAAATAGCCGCAGAGCGACGGAAGCTGGGCTTCGAAAATAACCCGCCTAACGGCGACCGGCCAATTCGCATGGAATTGCCTTTCCTGGGGATGAATCCAATGCCTCCTATTAAATCCGGCAGTAGCCGATGGTCTGTTTATTACCTCTTGGTAAAACAGCGAGACGGAACACATATAACGGATACCCCTCGAAAAAAAAACCCCAAAAGCCGCCCCTGCAGCACTTAACGTAATTACGGTTCCCGATTGATGTAGTTGTCGGAGAACCGGAGCCATCAGAGATCGAAAATTGACTGACTTAAAAATGCAACGGGAATTTGTACTCTCCCAAAAGATATTGCACCATATTACGAAATGTTACGCAAGAGTTCTAGAACGAAAACGGACACGTGTGACTGCCAAGATCAACACTTCCGAGAATTTGGTCGGCAGAAAATCAGCCCACAAAGAGAACATTCAAGGGATTAACGGAACTGGCCTTACACAACTCAATTTTTAAGACGAACAAAATAACGAAAATGGTAACCCAAAATAAGACTGCAATTAAAATAACGTTATTAATTCTTCCGAAGCGGCAAACAAATTAAGAAATTAATTCCTATAAAGCGGCGCATTTGAAAATAACATAACAATTGTTCATGATTGTCATACGTTGGGGTATTAATGTGAGTGGATGACAAGCGCACACAAACACACTATCATTAGCAAACGTTTCTCAGTATAGATGTACTCCGCTCATCAGCACATATTCACACGCAAACAGTCGCAAGTGTTTGTTAAGAAATGTTTGGCTTTAGCCGCATCTCCATTGACTGCGCAAAATGTTAGAGAACATTTGTGGATCCGAAAAATCTTAATGGAGACGCTTAACTGGGTGATTTTAACTAGATTCGTCGTTTGGTGCAAGTGGTGTTGAATTCAGTTTGGATTTCCATGCACGTTGCTCATGATTGCCATACGCAGGGATGTGAATTGAGTGGATGGCAAACACACACAAACACCTTAAATTTACACCTTCAATATTCAACATACAATAACGTTTTGATGATTAGGAAGTCATTTGAATGCTTGTTTACTGCAATAAGTCCTGAATACTGCAGTGTAAGTATACACTTGTATAATATTCAAATATTGGTTCTCCTTTGATGTATGTCATTTTTACCGACAACCAGTGGGATCGGAATAATTGAGCCATATTTGTCCAAAGTATATCCTCTCCCACGAAGTGGCAGGTATTCACATATAATCAATAGTTGATAAGTACATCAGTGGGGGGGGGGGGGGGGGGTGCAAGGAATAGGAATATTCAATAATTATACATAGTTTTTATTGAATAAGCGATACTACAGAAATGTATCTAATAGTTTTATATAACACTGCAGATGGTATGGTGAATTCAATCAATTATATTTTAATTTGAGTATCTACAATTCTACAGGATGAATCGGCTTGGTATCTCTGTTGTATGAAATATTAAACAAATTATACTTGGACGGATTATAAAGGCAGTTTTATCTGGAAAACATACTTTTATGTGGGTGCAGAGAAACAGTACAAATAGCCAAGTATGCACAGAAAATAATACGTATTGCGGGTGAATACATCAATCAGCAGTTAGTTATCAACCGAGCGAGGAATTTACATTACCAACAACCGAAACGTGTTGTAATAATGCTGCAATACACCGGTAACACCTATTATTTATCATCAAATTCGTTTAATCGAACATTACACAATCGAATGTGTGAGAATTAATTATTAGAAACTACTATTTTGTAGCATTGGTACATGCTGCTAAGGTGAATTTACAAGCGAATGGTTTCTTGTTGAATAAAATTCTAATTATTTTACAGAAATTTGACATATTATGTTTAATAGGTTATACTCTTCTTCTCTTCTAACTTTCTTGGACCCATTTACTGATGTGGGTTATAATACTATCTATAAAATGGAGATATAAAATTTCACAGCGATTTTTTACTTTATTTTTCCTAAACGTGGAGAGTTTCTTTCGGCAAATCAACTTGAAACTTCGGTGATTTGAACTAATAAAATGGTTCTTGCCATATTCAAATGGGCAGTTTTCTGTATGAACAGACACAATCACTAATATTTTTTATTAAATTGATCGATGTAGCTAATATTAACAAAATAAAAACGAAATTAGAAAATAATAGTTATTTATTATACAAGTGTCTTACTTGGCATATAAGTCACGCAAGAAAATATTAGTGGAATAATTTCTTGAGTGACTTATACGCAAGTAAGACACGTGTGTAATATAGTATTTTATCCAACACACAAATTCTATTCGCAAAATAAGGATTTGAAAATTTGACAGTTTAATTAAATTATTTTGACACTTTCTGCTAAAGCTGGAAATGAAATCCTATGAGAAGGCAATGGTTGCTAAGCTTTTTTGTTTGTTGCTAATGTAAATTTATTTACTTTTTTCACAATTTTTTGAAGTCACTAATTAAACAGTCTGTGCTTTCCGATTTGTAATGGAGAAAATTCGGGAAGAAGCTGCTAAAGCGTCTTCGAAGATTGTTCCTCAGAAATCAAAAAGTGGGTACGACAAAGAATTTAATGAATTCAGTGCCTGGTGTAGTGAGAAAAAAGTCGACAATATATTGGAAGAAGACGTTTTTCTAGCGTACTTCCTTAATGTTTCCCAAAGAGTCGCTCCTTCTTCAATGTGGACCAAGTATTCGATGCTTAAATCTACACTAAAGCAATATAAAAGGATCGATATGTGAAAGTATACCCAACTTACTACATTCTTGAAAAGTGTATCAAAAAGTTATAAACCCAAGAAATCTAATATTTTGGAGAGGGAGCACATAGAAATTTTTTTGAAAAACGCACTTATCAAGGAATATTTGCTGGCGAAGGTATAATGTTTCATGGTTTAATATCAGTATAACTAATTTTTATTATTGTTTGCAGGTGGCATTAATTATTGGAATTTCTGGAGCTTGTCGTTGTGACGAGCTCGTCAAATTAACCATTGATAATGTACACGACAGAGGGGCGTACTTTTTTGTTTGTATCCCGGATACAAAAACTTAACACTTCTCGAAGCTTCACCATCATTGAAGAAGGATATCCCGTGAATGCCCTAGATTTAATAAAAAAATACTTATCTCTGAGGCCAAAGAATACACCACATCGAAGATTTTTCGTCAACTATCAGTTTGAAAAATACACGATTCAGCCCATTGGAATAAATAAACTGTCACAAATACCTCGTTCAATTGCAAAATTCTTGCAATTGCCAGAACTAGAGTCCTACACCGGGCACTGTATGAGACGCTCTTCTGCCACACTTTTGGCTAATGCAGACGGCGACATTATAAAAGTCAAACAACTAGGAGGCTGGAAGTCGACTTCAATTGCAGAAGGCTATATAGAAGAATCCGTTTCCTCTAAAATTGAGCTCGCGTAGAAAATTCAAGGTAGCAGCTCCACTTCAACAGAACCAAACATCGAACCATCCGAATGTGTGCCATCTGTGCAACCTGGAAGTGAGTCTACGTTTGTTGGTACTACTTCCGATTCGAATAAGCCTTCCACCGTTGTAAATATGTCGAGAGATGAATCAAATAATTGTTTAGCGTTCACTATTAATATTAATATTAGTGTTAAATGAGAGTTAACAATAAATGATGGTTTGACCTTGAAATGCGCCTTCAATAAATAATAGTGAGTTAGACTTGTAACTCACTAGTGAGTTAGAATTATAATCAACTAGTGGGTTATAAACCACATTACTTGTTCGAAATCACCATAGTTATATCGCTTTTATACGTGTGTGTTGGATAAAATAGATATTTGAAAATGTTAAACTTTCAAATGGAATTTCTAACGCCGAGGCTGCTATTTTACTTGCATTTACAATTTCATAGGGATTATCAGACACCGTTCGGTGAGACAATAACAATACAACTTGAAGGAAACTGTACCAATCGAAATTTCTGCTACCACCGGCAAGAAAAATAAGTTCTATTTTAAATAAAAACCAACAACCTTTGTTATAGTTTCACAAGCAACTGGAAACTTACTACGTGCTTCTAAAATTATATTTGTGTAATGTAATAAATTTTAGTTAGAAAAGTTGACTAATTGCAACCATGTCTGTTAAATAAAGTTCGATACAACTTTTGTGAAAGATGTATACTTCGTATTTGAAGAACCAGGTATATAATCCAAGAAAGAAAAAGGAATAACAGTGTTTAAAAAAATACCCTATATCGTTCTCAGCTCCGTTTGATAACAAATGTTTATAGAAAAATACAACATTTTAGTCAAAATTTCTTCCTTACAATCAGGACAATGGTGATTTTCAATATGCCACTGCATACCAAGTTATTGTGCATACGGAAATTTATTGTAATAGATTATATTGGTATCGAGCATAATTGCTGATAGTAGATACAAACGAATGGGTACGCCAATAATTAGCTGCTATTTCTATAGATATATTATACAGGAATCACGAATGTTAGTAATGGAAACCTAATCGCCGTAAACCTAAGATAGTTTTGATTACTTGGGAGATGGAACGAAAATGATGAAACATAATAGGTATAGTAGTAGATCGAGTAATCATATAAAGAACATATTTAAGGAACTACGTAATACAACACATTTAAATTT
>JABXWE010023098.1:0-16099 GCA_014611495.1 Limonius californicus
TGTAAAAGATATTAATATTGTATTTTTCCTGTAAACTACGCCATTGGCCACACAGATTCATTATAATATAAATATTGTGCGTCAACGGCGGCGAGTTTCTCTGAACGTTCAAGAATTAAAATCATGTAATTCAAACTTTTTGCGTTATAACTTGTGTCATTTTACTGTACTGTCATATTTTAACCATTTCATTATATGTGTTTTAAAGTTTACTGTCTCTTATTGTGTCTTTTGTACTTGTTGGTGTAAGAATTTTGCAAGCTTTAAATATATAGGAGGAGGCACAATCACGGTAAGTTCCGTTCCCGTAAGCTGTTGGCTTCTCGGCCTTCCACGAGGACCTACAATCAGCTGGATTTGGAAGGTGGCGCCCACTTATTTTGACTCGCCCTGTACACAACTAAAGATTTTTTCCCATAAGCGATTTTCACGAACTCTCCCTACTTCTCTGAGCTAAGCTGTAGGCCCTTTACCATTAAGCTAGTTACGAATCGTCGAAAAAGCTCGATTGGCCCGTAACAAACTTAGTGAAAGCTGAAAGCAAAATCTGAGTCCAAAACAAACCTGCGGAATGGCGTACGCTACCGCGAAGGAGCAAACCATAAAACTGTTAAGAAAAACTCATCGTGACAAAAGAACTTCTAAATTAAGGAAAGTGTTAAAATAAGACAGTCGAAAGACATTCTTACCGGACACAGTCATCGGCAGGAACACCTATCCTTGATAGAGCAAGCGGACAGCTCAACATGTAGAGTCCGTGAAGAGGAAGACGAGACACCCCTTTACTGGTTATGCTACTGCGAAGGCTGAACAGCCCGTAGACAAAGACACTTCGGGGAACCAGAACTGGAACCCGATATGTTCAAAGATGCTTCCTGGGATTTTTCAGGGAACCAGGATTCTCAACGTGAACCCGAGAGAAAATGCTGAGAGCACAATAGGACTTATAGGCCGCAGTGCTTGAGACAAGGGACCAAACATAAAGGAAAAAAGGATACGTCGTTGAATAAAACCAAAGTCAAATCCCACAAAATCGATTAAATCTTGTTTCAAAAGTATAAAATGTGTTAACGTTTGCGATACCCACTTGGGATCATCCTCAGACTAATGTAAGAAACCAGCAAAATTACAAAATTAACAGATCAAAGACCATTGTGTAGGATAAATATTAAACATGTAACACACAAAGCGAATGAACTCAATAATACAATTCATAACTAGGAAACAAAACATTTCACGGCAACGTCGAAATTAAATATTATTTAAAAATACTTCTTATGAATTGTATTATTGAGTTCATTCGTTTTGTGTGTTACATGTTTAATATTTTTCCTACACAATGGTCTTCGATCTGTTAATTTTGTAATTTTGCTGGTTTGTTACATTAGTCTGAGGATGATCCCAAGTGGGTATCGAAAACGTTAACAACATTTTATACTTTTGAAACAAGATTAAATCGATTTTGTGGGATTTGACTTTGGTTTTATTCAACGACATATCTACCTTGTCCCACTATGAGGCCTATGGACATTAATGAGTTTAGGAAAAAAGGATGTTGATATGACATCTATATTTTAGCTAGTCGTTTCGAAACGATTTTGGAGTGACAATTGACTTAAGACTTGATATCACTTTCTTAGAAAAGTGTTTTACGGTATTTTCGACATAAAAACTAAGGACTCGGTGATTTTCGGAAAATTTCATATATAAAATCTATATTTACTCAAAAGTTATTAATATAATTAGCATCAACTTTAATTTATGTTCCATATACTTTAGAATTATATTGGGTATACTTATTGTGAACATGTGAATAGTAAATTTTTTAAAGTTATTCTTCTTAATGAAAATAATAACAGTGTGAAAAAATTACATAACGGTCTAAATTGTCTATTACTAAACAGTTGGTACTGACCAGCACATGTCATCACTTTGTATGGCACGTTCAATTATTTCCAGGCAGGTACTTTCTACTTCCAAACAAATCCGATATAACCGAATGCAAAAATTACGTTAGGAAGTGCCTTTTTATAAAATGAAATGATCGTGTTTATAGTTTTCCAAAAAATTATTAAATGAAATAATTAGGAATCTTGTACAGAACTTTAAATTTATGCTGTAGATTTACTAATATTTAAAATACTTACTTCGATACGTTATCTAGAAATAGAAAATAGAATTAATATTATTCAAGGCATAATACATAAATATAGAAGATGGATAATCTAAATATATTATACGTAGCTAAAACCAAATGCTTTTAAGGAGAAAACGCAGAAAAGTATGTATTTTAATACAAAACTAAAGAAATTAGAGCAGCTCCTTTTTAATCGTGCAAATGAATAAAAACATAACTAAACTCAATAACTACAGTTAAACTTAACAATATAAAGGCATTACAGGCAAAACAGAGTGTCTTCAAGACACCCGCATAATATTAGGCAATAAAGGAAAAAGCAATATTGCCAAATGAATGCAAATGTGTCCGTTTTTACACTGATGGAGAAGAATGGATGAATTCCACAAGCTAGTACAAGAAACAGTGGTGTAAATCCTTCCGTGTTTCAATGTTTATAGAATTGGAATAGGTAGATGGGTCAGTATAAGACACGAACTGGGCAAGCTAGTGTACGAAAATTTAGCTCAAATGAAGGCAGATATTTCTACCTTTTGAATCTGACGTTAGGGAACTTTTACAGCTGAAGACCTAAATCGACTCAGGGTACAAATGTGGTAATCCTTCCGCTAGGATTGTTAGGAGTAGCTGACAAATCACCATAAAGTAACCCGTTTGAATTATGCTCGTGAACATGTCTCTTGGCAAAATATGGTAGAGACAAGTATTCTTTACGGACGAGTCCAGGTTCCACTTCATTTGTTGCAACCATCAACTACATGTATACCGACGACCACGTAAACGTTACTCTCCCGCTAATGCCTAGGAAATTGATAGAGTTGGTGGTGGGTCTGTTATGGTTTAGGGCGAAATTAGTCTGAATGGAAGAATAGACCTGGTTGTGATCCAGAAAAACTGAATGTTAATGATTACATTGCTACAGTCTTGGAGGAAGATGATATATCTGCTGCTCATGGCGTAGATCCTAGGAGTAATGTTGTTCTAATGTAGTGTGGTGCAAACGTGTAGTTTAGTTGGTAAAGTACTCACTTTCTGGGCACTTGGCAGAGAAGAGATCGATGCCCAGTAATGTAACGAAAAGGGTATTGATAAATGCAAACCTGCAAACTGTTCGCATCACCATAGACTTTCTTCAAGAACGTGAAATTTAAACCAGCCTACGTTAAGTCCAAACATAAACCCTATGGAGCATATCTGAGTCATGTTAAACAACAGAGGAAGATGACTCAGCAGTAAAGCGTTTACGTTTCATTCAGGAAGTCTCGGGTTTGAAACCCCGGACTGTCTGTTCTGATTTAGGTTTTTCGTGCTTATCCTGGGTCATATACGTAACTGCTGGGACAGTTCACAAAATTCTATTATTCATATTTCTTGGTTTTTCCCATCCTTGAATTCCCGTTACTGGCTGAAGAAGGGCTGAGGGTTCCGGTGCGGAACCAGGCTGGCCCGTATAGCAGCTCGCCCTCTTATGGGGAATGGACATGTTCGCAAATGTATCTCAGACCGTTCAGTAATAAAGAACAGTCGAGAAATGGGTAAGAACACCCCAGCAAGACTTTTGCAGACACGTGCGCGGATTCCGCAGAGATATCAAGAAGGATTTCGTGCTAGAAGATGGCATACATGCTACTAAGTCCATTATTTACGCAAACGGTGTAATTCTTTGTTTTTTGGTATTGGGTTGAAGTTGTTAAATGCAGTTTAAGACTAGCTAAGGACTTCTATAAATGTAAAGGATTAAAATACCGGCTTTTCTAACAGGTTTAATTACATTTGTATAACGTTTCCTCTTGAACATTTAAAAAGTTTTATGGAAGAGTTCGTCTAATCGTTATGAGCCGTGTCTCTGCAATATGATATCACAAACACTCTAAGAAAATGCAATGCTCAGGATTCGAACCTGCAGCTGCACCGCAGTCCACCATGGTAAACTTATACAGAAGTAGATTTTAAACATTTTTACTTCCTCTACTGAACCATTTTAATAATGATTTCTTTTAAAAAACAGTGTGATGCGCCTTTAGTTCTAATAATGCATTTTTATGTGACAAAACATAAAAAGAGCCGTGAGTTCTAATATATGTTGTAAATTAAAATAGCTTGCAACTTATAGTGCTTCAACTTATTTAAAGAAAGATCTTCTTAAATATTTTCGATATATATCCTAAATTTTAATAATGCACTATTAAACTAGAAAATTGCGAAATTATCATAAATCTATACTAGGTATAATTACTATAATATCCTATTAACAATTAAGGTCGGTGTGACAAAATTGAATTAAATTTGACAATATACTTCTTCACATATCCCAATTTGTAGAAAACATTTAGAAACAATAGAGGAAAAAGTTGAAGAAGAGAAAATGAACCTATATCATGTCGGACAGTCAGGCGATGTTCAAAACGCTATCAAGAAATATATTCAAATCTAAGCTAGTCCTAGAGTTCTATATATGGGTTCGTAGTCTTCAGCTTCAAAAATGTCGGTCTTCCCAATCTCCCGGTGAAAGTCCCTTTCTTCCATTATTTTATTGATATGTGTCTTCCATTCTAGGGGTGGCCTTCCTCTCCTTCTTTTTAAACGTGGTTCCAAATAAAGTATGGTTTTCGGCCATATTTCCTCCGGCATACTGTCAATGTGTCCACACCATCTCAAAGTACGATTTTCTATATTTCTCGTAATTGACTGTTATGTTCATTTGAATTTGCCACTTCATTTCGATTGCCGCTTCATAGAAATCTAATTCTATTTTAATTGCAATTCTTAAGTAAATCGCTATATTATTTTTTTAAGGTGAGTTATGCAAGGCCACTTTCGTAAAGCCTTTGAAAGTTCCCTTTGTAGGCTAGATTTGCCGATCAGAAACAATTCTCGGAAATGTTGACCATCGAAAGTCGCACGTGTTATTTTCGTTCCAGAATTATTTCACCATATTTCGCAATGTGGGGTAATCTTTTCGGGGAATGCAGGATCGCGTTGCGTTTAGCTAGGCAGTCGGTCCTCCACCTTCGACTCCGGTCTACCAATTCCATCGGCGGGGATCTTTAATAAATCAAGTACTGCAGGGAGGCTTATGTTTTCGAGGGGTATCCATCGGGTGTAGTTTTGTAGCGCTGTTATCACCGTGGAGAGAACAGAATATCGACAAGTGTCGGATTTAAAACAATCAGGCTGGAATTCTAAACCCTGGAAAGACAATTCATTGCGAACTTTCTAATCGCCTTTGGCGGATTATTATCGAGCCCCTTTGTTGTTCCTGTACATGTGCCGCTGCTGCGAAGAACTACGAGGGTTGTGCAGCAATTATTTCGTTCCAACGTCTCCCGAGAAACGTCGCCTACCTCTTTCTCGGACCTGAAAATACCCCAGACCGCACCTGCATCTGGAGAACACCTCTAAATTGTGCCTGCGTTCCTCTTGAACATTCAAATTAACAGTTTGTAATACTGAAGTATAAAATCACCGTTTGCCGTCTTTGTTGTATTGTGTCATTTCCAATAGTTTAATTATATGTGTTTTAAGATTTACTGCCTCTTTTATTGTTGGGTACTTTGTATTTGTGTGTGCATGAATTTTGCAAGCTTTCTGAACAGGAGGGAGGCACAATAAAGGTGAGTCCGATTCCCGTAAGCTGCTGGCTTCTCGGCCTTCCACGAGAACCTGCAATTAGCTGTGATTTGGAAGGTGGCGCCCACTAATTTTGACCTACTCTCTACACAACCAGGAAGATTTCCTTCAGTAAGCGATTTCCGCGAACCCCCTACCCCTCTGAGCTAAGCTGTAAACCTTTTTCCACCTATCCGGTTGCGGGTCGACGAAAAAGCTCGTTTGGTCCGTAACATGACGACCAGATTTCCATTTCCTGCCATATTGTTTCTGTTCTTCATTTGTCTTCTCTGGTAACTTGTAGCCTCCCGTTAGAAGATTTAGTTCTACTGTCCTTCTTTTATCCCTTATTTTAGATGTTATTGGCCACGCGTCTCCCCCGTATATTATTATACTTTGCACAGTACTGTCGTACATATGTGTTCTTGTTTTCTTTCAAGTCCTTACTCTATATAATTCCATGTAGTGATTTGCAGCTGCTTTTCCTATCCTAACTCTATTATTTACGTGTTTTTCCACCATGCCTTTATTCGAGAAAATAGCCCTTAGATATTTGAATGGCCCACAGTGTTTAATGGGTGTGGTTTCTTATCTGAGTGTCGTTTTGGTCCTCTCCTATTCACATGTTTTCTGCCTTGTCATAATTTATTTTCATTTCCTTTTCCCCAAATTCTTCTAGTATTTCCACCATGTGTTCCATATCTATTTTTGTTTTCCGTCTTCTGTATTGTAATTTGAGCACAAATGGGGAATACTAGTGTTTCTGCCTGGAACACGGTGGCATAGCTTCCTATATGTATGCTTACATCATTGCCTGTTCCAGCTTCAAACTTGCCCATCGCTATGCCATTTTGAGTTTCAGACGTGCCTATTAACATTTGCTTATGGCTTATCTTCGCTGCAGTCGTCTCGCTTTGGTACGAACACACTGTTTTCTGAAGTCATAGACAGGTGTTATTCTGTCCTACTGTATTTGTAAGACGCGATCTTACAGGTGTTTAAGATTTCGGTATGGTTTTGGGGAGAACTCGTGTACCTCCCGTATCCATTCGTTCTCAGCCTGTATACCACCGGTTTTGCGTGTAATTGCTGTCTTATGTGAAGTGATGGCAAGTCCAGAAGGACTTCTAATGCGGCAGTTGGACTTGTGGACATCCCTCCTGCGATACCCAGGCATGTCAGCTGTTGCAGTTTACTTAGCCTCATTTTATTCCGCGCAATTTCAGTTTTATGGCACCAAACTAGTGATGGGTAGAAATCATCATTCTCGTGTATATCCAGTATACCATTTTTAAGCATCAGCTCCACGTCCGGCTAAACATTGTTACGTGCCAATCGAGCTTTTTCGACGATTCGTAACCAGCTTGATGCAAAAAGGCCTACAGCTTAGCTCAAAGGAGTAGGGGGAGTTCGGGATAATCGCTTATGGGAGAAAATCTTTAGTTGTGTACAGGGCAAGTCAAAATAAGTGGGCGCCACCTTCCAAATCCAGCTGGTTGTAGGTCCTCGTGGAAGGCCGAGAAGCCAACAGCTTACGGGAATGGAACTAACCGTGATTGTGCCTCCTTCTATATATTTAAAGCTTGCAAAATTCTTACACAAACAAATACAGAGTACACACAAAATAAAAGAGGCAGTAACTTTTAAAACACATATACTGAAACGGTTAAAGATGACCATACAATAAAATGACACAAGTTATAACGCAAAAGTTTGAATGGCATGATTTTAATTCTTGAACGTTCAGAAAAACTCGCCGCCGTTGACGCACAATATTTATAATATTTTAATGAATCTGTGTGGCCAATGACGTAGAGTTTACAGGAGAAAATACAGTATTAATATCTTTTACAATCAACAATAAATAAATGGCGATTGAAGATCACTTTTAGGTTGCATAAAACAAGTTCAATATCGCGAAATTTTGCAAGTTTGCCCGAGAAAAAAAAAGGTTTATTTTACACTGCACAAAAAAACTGGTTCTTTACCCTGAACTTCGGTGGATGGCTTAAAGCGAGACAGGCACAATGTGGCGGCGAGTTCCGGTTGCACGGGCCAAAAAAGAGAAGGAAGATAACGTTCTTCAGGGCAGCGTGGGAACGAAATGTAGCTATTACGTCTCTGTAGAGTGCCGAGTTGCTTCCAACTAGGTCAGTTAACGTGGAGACAGAAGCGAGACTTTTTCGGAAGACGGGAACGAACCAAATTCCAGCAAAACACTTGCACGATTTCCTTTTTTTTTTTTCACATCACAAAAGATCCGAACTGAATCGACAGGAGCAATTATCTTTAACTGTCCAACACGAAAGCGAACATTCTGCTATTAATTATATATCCGACGTAAGTCGATTTAATTGTGCTCTACAGCAAACAATAATACGGTAAAACTTGAAGTAGCAAAAAGCGCCGTGATAGAAAAGAAAACGATATTCGAAGTTACTTCCGTCTGTCTTAAGGGTCCAGCTTCAACTGACTTAAAAACGCAATGGCAATCTGCACCCCCCCTCAAAAGATTGCAGCATATTATAAAATAACATGAAATGTTCTAGAAAGATTTTTAACACGTGAGTTCTCGGAAGCGTCCGAGATCAAGCGCGGAGAAAAAAACAAGAGTCTGCAATTTTGACACAAAAGAAACTGTCAAGGTTGGAGGCAACCGGCCTTCCATAACTCAATTTTCAAGACAAAACAAAATAGCGAAAATGGTAACCCAAAATAAGACTGCAATTAAGATAACGTTATTAATTCTTACGAAGCGGCAAACAAATTAAGAAATTGATTCATACAAAGCGGCGAATTTGAAAATAACATAACAACATTCGCCTACAGATAAATAATGCCCTTGTAGTTATATTAGTGATGTGCTGCAGATGCTGACTTATGTTGGTTTGGTGTTGCGAATGAATTCTACACCTTTCCCGACATCTGTACATTTTTCTCGAGTATTTTTGGTGTTCTGGGATTGCTCAGATCCCTTCTTGCCTTCGTATAATAGCACAGCTATTTTTTCATAGTTAACCGCAAGGCCCTCTTTTTTGCACCATCAACTTCTTAAGTTTGATTTTCAAGTTGTTGCAGATGCAACGTTTTTAGGTAATCACATATTTCAAACTATACATGTATAGAAAAGCAAAAAACAGTAATATGTGGATACACAGTTTTTAAAATGCGGCTCGTCAGTTGCTCTTAGGTAACTGCTGTTTTATAATCACTGTGTACTCTAACATGTTAGATGAAGTAAATTACTGACCATGATAACAATATATCGCTACATTAACTTCATTAGTGTATACACTTAATACACTTTGCGTTTTGATAAGGATGGTGTCCTCATCAAAGCAAACTAACCGGTCTAACTAAGGAGCAATTTACATCGATTTCGTAACCAAATGATATAATGTAATTAGAAAACGTAAAAGTAAACTGGCTGTTACTAATAACATTTTCGGAAACAGTAATAAAGTAAGTAAAGGATGGGCTGAAGTAATTTCTCCTTCACTCTTATAGGCCCACTAAACCTCCGAACAGTATTTGAGGATGTTGATAATGAAGTTGGAAGAAATTAGAAGCAACCAACCAATTTTAAATCAATGTTGCATCTAATTTTACTTATAGCGTACTTTATCACTTGCGCTTCAAAAGTGCTTCTGAACTGAATATTTAAGCTGCATCTGCCATAGTAATTGAACTTTAACCTTATTCTGGAACTTTTATTATGTCGTTATAAATTCTATGCATGTTGCGGAAGTTTCTGCAGAATCTAGAAATTTGAAATCTACATAAATAATTTTAGTTACCCGATGATTGGAAAGACATCTACAATGCTTGTTTTTGTTTCTACTACCTTTTGGATTTATGTTTTGGTAAACTTTTAAGACAAACCTTAAAGAAATACAATCAGCTATTTTAATTATATTCCCGTGAAACTTTCGGTGACCTACATTTAATGAAAGGTTCAAATTATACAGAAGAAAACATACAATCTAATAATCAGTAAGGAACGCGATTTTACACAACGACTTTAAAAAGTTATAACCGCAGTAGAAGTTAGGTACAATCATAGGTCAATTAGTGCAGTGTGTGACTCTGAGTAGAAAGATCCACACTAGACAAGTTCGGTCAGTGCACCAGCATCGGGTTAAAGTTATCGACTCCGTTTTATGGTCTATCTGCTCTTTGTATACCCTTTTACTAGCGTAATGCTCTATGAGTTTCAGAATTGCTGCGAGTTGTAAATTCCCGTGTTTCAAATTCGCTCGAAATGTCTGTTTCCTCAAGTTAGTATATACCGATTCAACAATGTAGAATTACAATCTTCTTTTGAGGAAATGCCCGTGTCCTAATCAGTGAGTGTATTGAAAAGAATTAAAGAAATGGCCACCATGATTGCCAGATCTACCTCTTATTGAATATTTAAATATAAAACTCTAATATAGAAAATCATATATCCATTCTCGTATGTCTAAATTGGTAGAATTATTTCAAAATGCAAAATATTTATTAAGAAATTGAAAACGGAAATTCACATTTTGCTTGAACTTTCTCATACCTCCAACAGTATACGAATTTGTATACGTTTTGGAAAGAAATAAGTATTGCTGTTTAGCAGAACACAACTGCAATCAATCAATTAATAATTCGAACACTAGGAATACCGGGTTTGAAAAGCTTTTAAAATACGCCGCACTCATCATTATTCTTATGCAGACTGGGGAATTACGTGCGAAGAATAATAAATAACAAATATGCCATAAACTTACTAATTTCATCAACTTCTGTGCATAAATTATACAACGGTGCATGATGTGTATTTCATGTTTGTTTACTTCAGATGATCCTATTACCCACTTCAATGCTATGCAAATGCTCATTTCTTTAAGTATATGCAATTACATTGGAATTAGAAGCAAAAGGGGCCTTAGAATTGCAAAATGTTTGTAAACATACTTAATTTACGATAAACAAGGTGAGGTCTTGAGTTCTCAGGGTTTAAAGAATCAAACAAAAAATTTCCCAAACTTCCTAAACACATTTTAGGCACAATTTTCGTCAATAAATGCTAAAATGCCCATGAGTAGCTTTATTACCCTATCCTACAAGGGTTGTCCGTAAAATAAGTCTCCATTTTTTTTTCACAAAGAAAACAGGTTTATTTGCAATGGAGTTATACATTGTTGGAAAGCGTTGACTTTCTACTATTTTCCTACATAATCCCCGTAGCGATCAATGCCTTTTTGCATACGGTGTAGCATTTTTCGTATAGCCGCGTCATAGAGCTCTCCCGCCGCGGCGTGCAGGTAGCGTACGACCTATTCTTTCAACTCCTCGCTGGTCCTGAAATTTACCCCACCCAGGTGTGACTTCAACGCAGGAAAGAGATGATAATCACTTGGTGCTAGGTCCGGGCTGTAAGGGGGGATGTGGGACATTATCCCATTCAAATTGGCTGATGAGGTCGGTTGTTGCACGGGCGGTGTGAGGACGACCGTTGGCCTGATGAAAACGCACT
This sequence comes from Limonius californicus, assembly GCA_014611495.1. Classification (NCBI taxonomy): domain Eukaryota; kingdom Metazoa; phylum Arthropoda; class Insecta; order Coleoptera; family Elateridae; genus Limonius; species Limonius californicus. The sequence goes on from JABXWE010023098.1 coordinate 11,256, forward strand.
CCCTTCGTCAGCATGCCCCTTATTTTGTTTTGAATTGCACGGCGAAGGTTCTTCAAAGTTTGATAGTAGCGATCAGCGTATATTGTTGTCCCGGTAGGCATGAACTCGCACAACAATATCCCCTTCCTATCCCAAAACACAGTCGCCATCACTTTGTTGGCAGACAGTGTTTGTTTAAACTTTCGCATCTTCGGCGATCCTGAATGCCGCCACTGACAGGACTGTTCTTTTGTCTCTGGTGTCGTGTAATGTACCCAGGTTTCGTCGCCAGTAACAGTTGAATCAAAGAATTCCTCGCACTCTTCTGCGTAGCAACCATGGAATTCGCGGGCCGCTTCAACCCGTTGCCGTTGGTGATCTTCGGTGAGCATTCTGGGCACCCATCTTGCACACACCTTGTGATGATGCAAACGCTCTACCAAAATCTTGTCAATAGTAGTCTTACTCTCGTCAGGGATCCATTGGTACAGCTCCTGAATCGTCACCCGTCGATCTTCAAGCATTAACCTCCCTACTTTTGCAATTATTTCGTCCGAAACTGATGGCCGTCCGGCACGATGTTCATCATGGACGTCTGTACGTCCGTTTTTAAACTTTCTGCACCATTTTCGCACGTTTTTTATGTCCATACACTTCACATAACTGTCGATAAATTTCTATAGGCGTGGTGTCCTTAGCACACAAAAAACGTATCACAGAACGTAACTCACACCTTGTTATGTTCTTTTAAAATTTGCCGCTCTATATGAATTAATTTCTTAATTTGATTGTCGCTTCGTAGGAATTAACAACGTTACTTGAATTGCCGTTTGTATGTTAACAGTTTTGGTTATTTTCCGTCTTTCTAAAATTGAGTTATGTTCCTTCCAGTTCCGTTTGTGTTGAAATTGCCGAATATTGTTTTCCTCGCGCTTGACCTTATACACTTCTAAGAACCAACATGCCGAATTATTCCAGATCTTTCGAGAACATTTCATGACATTTCGAAATATGGTGCAATCTTGTAGGGGAAGTACAGATTTCATTTGCGAAAGTTCGCCAGTCACTTTTCGATCTCTGATCAATCGGGGGCCGTAATGAAGTTAAGTGCTGCAGGGGCGGCTTTTAGATTTTTCGATGGGTGACCATTATGTGTGAGTTTCGTTTCGCTGTTTTACCAAGGGGTAAAAACAGACCATCGACTCCTGTCGGATTTAAAAAAAAAACACACTGGATATAGCCCTGATAAGGCAATTCTGTGGGAATTAGCCGATCACCTTTGGCGGATTAAGTATCGAGCCCCGTTCCTGATCCCTGGCAGTTCCGTCTGTGGGACGATTGCATCCAAGTGTCGGGCCCTTGCTGTTGATTTCAGTCAATCCTGTCTGCGGGGGCGTTCCTGTGGATTTTTCCCTTGCATCATCCTGTTTAATTACATCCCCAGTATTGTGCCGCTCCTAGAATCGTTCAAGGTAAAAATCTAGTTTATGTGTTGTGAGAAAGAAACCTTTTTTTGCTCGCGTTAACTTGCAAACTTCAAATATATAGGAGGAGGCACAATAAAGGTGATTCCATTCCCGTAGGCTGTTGGCTTCTCGGCCTTCCACGAGAACCTACAATCAGCTGGATTTGGAAGGTGGCGCCCACTAATTTTGACTTACCCAGTACACAACTAGGAAGATTTCCTCCCGTAAGCGACTTTCACGAACTCCCCCTACTCCTCTGAGCTAAGCTGTAGGCCTTTTTCCACCTATGCGGTTACGAGTCGTCGGAAAAGCTCGATTGGCCCGTAACAACCTGGTGGTAGCGGCGAGTGGAAGCTCCATCGCAGTCGGCTACCAAATCAAGATTAAGCGTGGCAGACAACTCGGAGTGGTGGGCATTTGTAGGCGGGAAATTAAGCTACACGCCAGAGCTTGCGTTAAAGCATACCTCACGACTCTAGCGCCTTGGAGACCTTATTTTACGGACAACCCTCGTAAATAGGGTGCGTAAAATGACAATAATGTTTTTTAAATTTATAGGTCCTGCAATAGCCTTTAAGTGTTTTCTATGTCTGTAAGACTGAATTTTCCTGAACAAAGTATCAAAATGATATTTATACACACTTTTAAAATTAGTATATCCGCAAAATTTACGCTGTACCATTTTTTCTAATTATTAAAACTCTAAGTTATAAAGGGTTTTAAATGATCTACAGTTTACGTCAATAGCATTTTTGAAGTTGAATAACCAGGCATTAGACTTCACAGTTTTAAATATCCGTACCGCCTTAATTTTTAACGAGTATCAGAAAAAAAATATTGAATTTAATCGTAAACTTGCAATAAAATTCTGTACCAACGTTCGGAAAAATTATATAAAAAAATATATTTTATTTTCGGTTTCGAAAGGTCTCAGTAGAACTTCAGTCGTGATGAAGTTAAGATTAGTGCAGTATTTTCTTAGATATGGAATGTTACATGCACGCGTACACACAGAGAGACCGACATTTTATAAAAACCACATTTTTGCCTGCCTGGAGTTCCAGGGCATGTATTAGCGTCAAAAACTCGAACAGGTTTGCTATCACATTATACAGGGTATGCAATAACTCGCGATAAAACGTTCAGCAGCCCATACTAAATATAAAAAATCTAAAATATTTACTTTTCACAGACTTGATTCTTTACACGAAGCACGGAAACAAGTAAAAACTCTTGAAATTTTTGTTGATACTTCGGAAAACAATTAAAATATATTTATTACAAGTCGACGCTTTTGACAACACAAATCAACTATTAAACACCTAATTTCCACACCACCATTCAGTAGAGTTACCAGCTGAATATAGTAGCTATCAATCCTTGCCAGTACCTAAACATAAATTTCTTATGACCAAAAATAATAAAAATAACGGACAGAAACAAATCAGAATTTAAAATTATCTGTAAATTAATGGAATTGTTCAAAATGACCGCCACCAACATTATGACATTCTGTATATCTCGCTGAAATTTAACATTGTTGTCCTTGGAGAATGCGTTCGTTTAAATTTGCAGCCGCTTGATTGATACGATTTGTTCAATCGTCCACATTATCCACTGATGTAAGATATAAGAAATCCTTCAGATAATACCGTAAGTGAAACTCTAAGGATGTTAGATCAGATGATTCTGACGGCCAAGCTCTAGTACCCCCATGACCAATCCACCGACCCCGAAAATGATTTTGAAGCCAATATCGAATCATGATTTCATAATGGACTACAGCACCATCTTGTTGATACCAAATATTTGGTGTATTTATCCGTGGGACATTTTACAATAGTGTTTGAAAATCTTTCAGTATTAAAACGATTTGGCACAATAGAAGGAACAACTGATATATGATGAATCGATAGTGACGACAAGCTGGGTTGAGGGTTCTCATCTACCCACATATGATTATTATGAGTATTGTAAACCCCACCCTGCGTAAATGTAGCCTCATCTATCTACAAATTAATGCCAATAAAATTTGGAAATTTCCTGATGTTAATTTCATAGCCATTCCACAGTATATAACTTGTGTATTACAATCCTGTAGTAATTGGTGTAGCACTTTCGTTTTCTGAGGAGGATGGAGGCCTTGGTAGTGTTATATTCTGTGTAATGTCGACTTTGGTATGTCTACAATGCAAGAAATACCATGTACGCTGCTCGTAGGCTCTCAGTTGATTAAATCTAACACATATTCTTTAATATTAGTTGCCGTACCATAAATTGACACCACCACCTCTTTTTAGACCAACACTTCCTCTCTCTCGTAGTCGTTGGTCAGTTCGTTTAAGAACTGTGTGGTCTGGATGTCTTCTATTTGGATAGCGTTCAGCATCTAGCTTTGTCGCTGCATTACAATTATCACCAACCTCTCCGAGAATGAAAATCATGTCAGTGTATGTGCATTATTGCAAGTGAAAAGAAAATTACAACAAAGTACAAAAAAACATGTTCGACAACTGTGAAATTCGGAACAGCAGTGTCAAATTAAATAGAAATCAGCTGTGATGCCACGTCCAAATCTTGCGTTTTCAACGAAATTGCAGGATCACAAATCTGCTATTTGAACAGAAGTTATTTTTATTGTTGATATCTGAAATTCATTGATGAAGAACTACTTCCATAGATAATATCTACTAGGTTAGTTTTGTTGTTAAAGTTGGGAAGCATTCGAATTTCAAACTTTAAGAAATTTGTGTAAAGAAACTAGCCCGCGACATTTTAAAATATTTTAGCTGTTTTGTGTTCAATATGCGCTGGTGACCAACGCTACGACACGTTTTATATGATTGTGAGACGTCCTACCCATATTGGAAATATTGTAATCTAACAGTTACAGATAAGGGATTCTCAGAGTTTTCTTGACTTACGAGCCTTTTGCAGTTAGAAAATTAACTAATGTATAAAATAAAAATTGTTCGGTGGTTCATAATTTTATTTTGCTAGGTTATTATTACGTAGTAAAAGCTGAACCTAAAAATATTAAATATTAAGATATATTGCAATACAATCGACACACGAATAAAAGCCGCAAATCAAATATTGATCATAATTTAAAGAAATTATTATACAATAAGTTTATTAAAGACGGAATTCAGTTTTTAAATTTGCACTTCGCACGTATAGCGGGTAAAATAAAGGGGGCCGAGGCGTAAAACGGTGATAAACGGGAAGCTCGCGGAGGAAAGACAAATAAACAAACGTGAAAGGACGCAGGAAAGTGATATATATATATATATATATATATATATATATATATGGATAGAAAAGTAAAACAAGTGAAAACAGGGAAAACAAGATCACAAAGCGTTACAAGTGCAACAGAACCCACAAAAAGAAAACATG